>MU190897.1:39737-50026 GCA_016904865.1 Pissodes strobi
GAAGACATAAAATTAAAGATTTTAATTAAGACGGGACATTCGACGTCCGGTCGCTATATTCATTATGTTGATGATGCAGGATGGCCCAGTTTTCTGAAAAATTTAGCCTTATTTATGCCGGCATTTTACAAGAAACGCGTCATATTTTAGCGACGTGTCTTTAAATATCGTACAGTAATTGGTGATAATCGTTTTTATTGCTGATATTTCCTTTCAGAAATTGGCGTTTATCGATAAAACAGTGCAATAACTAACATGCAACATTTTATTAAGTTGTCGCGTTTGCTTTGTAGCGTTATCTTTGAGGGGTTTAATAATTTTTATCGTAAATATATGCATAGGTAGTTACTGCTTTATTGCATTACGCCTTAGCCTGTTGAATATAAAGTAAAGCGGGTCGTTTTGAAAGGAATTGATCTTTAGAAAAAAACAGTTTCTTGCCAGATACTGACAACAATAATATTTGGTACTAAATGTTTAAAAAGTTGACCAACAATGCTGTGAAATCTTTGGCACATAACTCTAACATAACCATAACATAATCATCAACATTCTGCCGTACGTTTCTATGAAAATGTTAACATCATCGACAATTTTGGAATCTTGTGGAATGTGCTGAAACAGCTTTGTTAAATTTTGTTATTAACTTTTTATTTCCAGTAGTGACGACTACATCTGTATAACATTAATTAAAATTACTTCCATCGATAGCTGCAAGCCGGCGCATGCATCGCATATGGTTTCGCTCAATCACACGAAACGATTCTCTCACGAGTTTATTGGATCCACGCCACGATGTTAGTTGGGTTATTAAGTATCAATATTATTGAAAACCTTGACATATTTTGTATAATATGTATAATTGATAATTATACTTTTTGACAAGCTACTCCTTCAGACCGAGCATAAAACAGAATGGTTTTAAGCTTTTAGTATAGAGACCGAAGTGCTATTTAACAAAGCAAAGCTCGATCAGGATTGGTCTGCATACAAAATTGACTTCACGCAGTACAATCAAGAAGTAAGAAAATAAATTTCAAAAGCAGTGACTGAAGCCCCCACATGCTCCAGAATCCATAAAATGCTAGTTAAAGAAGGAACTGTGAATCAGTAGGTTAGTCTAATATGGAGAAGTTATTAGGTAAACAATTGATCCATTTTTGAGGTGCTATAGACCTATAATTTCGTATTATGTGTTTAGAAGAACTTTTGCCGTGATGTTGAACATTAAATAGTTGCTAACCCATCTACCTTTGACGTTTTGTAAACAGTAAAATAAATAATAGATCGCTACCTGAGGCATTAAGTAGGGTAGAAGATATTTTTCGCGACTCTAAAGATATTGCCAGCGATTTTGTTAATTTGTTTCACTCTTCTTAGGTAGATACAACTACTCCAAATACCATTTCATTTGAGAGTGATAGCTGTGACAATATTGGCATCGGATGTGTATTTGACGAACACGTTTGCTTATGTTTGAAAATAATGAATCCGAAAGGCACAGTTGGGCCTGATAACATTCCATCTTTTTTGCTACGTGACTGCGCCATAATGTTTGCTAAAATATTTAAATTTTGTCCAAGAGACGTAGGCTTCTTCCAAACGAAGCTATTTTCTTGGGAGGTAGTTGAGTCACTCCTTGAGGTGATAGCTGCACTCCTTCAAGGTATTTGAGTCCTTTGCAGAGGTGGATTGGACATTGGAAGAGAAGATGTTCTGCGGTTTCAGTTGCATTATTGCAAATCTGCATTGGTCGTCTTCTGCTTTGCCTATTGCCTTTAGGTAGTATTTTACCGGGCAGTTCCCAGTGAGCAGTCCGGCGACAGTTCTAATATCTGCTCTGTTTATGTCTAAGAGCTATTCTGCTCTTTTCGCAGAGATAGTGATAACCCTTTTCGCCTGTCTTATTCCTGGAGTGTTTCTCCAGTAGGACGACAGTTGGTCTTTTATCCATTTGTTTAGTTCTTCGGTGATGTGGCTCTTCATAAGGCCACAGTAGAGCTCTGGATTATAATATAATGTTCCAGCTCCTTCTTTCGCAAGGCAGTCTGCTTTTTCGATGCCTTCTATGCGTCTATGACTCTATGGCCAGGAACCCACATTAAAGTTACCTGGTTACATGTTGCTAATTGCTTTAGGGTTTGCTTACATTCCCAGACTAGCTTTGACATGCACCTGAAAGTTTTCAGAGCTTTCAGAGCCGCCTGGCTGTCTGAGAATATGTAGATTTACTTTCTGTGAAGTCCTTGTGTGAGGCACTCTTCTGCACATATATTTATGGCAAGAACTTCTGCTTGGAAGATGGTCATATACTTTCCTAGCGGTTTGCAGCTTTTTTTCAGTTGTATTTCTTTAAAGATGCGCAGATGACCAGTCAGTCAAATCTCCAGGCTTGAATTTGCCTATTTGGAATAGCCTGGCACCTCCACTTTCACACTGAGATGAATAGGAGATATGTTCAGCAGTACCTCTAAGACTGCGGTGGGGCACGTTGACATTGCTCCTGTTATCCACAGGCGTATCAGCCTTTGCACTTTATTAAGTTTGATCCGAGAGGTGATCTGCTGGGTTTTTGGCCATCATACCAGCGAGGCCTAGGTGACCGTGGGCTTTATTATTGTTTGGTAGATCCAATATACCATTTTTGGTTTTAGGCCCCATGTCTTGCCAACTAGTTTGCGGCATGTCCAGATTTCTGCTGTGGCTTTAAAGATGGTGTTTTCTAGATGCTTGTTCCAGGTAAGTTTACGGTCCAGTGTGACCCCTAACTCCGTGGAAAAAGTTAACTGTGTTCCGTGTAGGATAGGTGCCCTGATTTCAAGCTTCTATCTTGTTGCAAACGAGAAAATAATGGTTTTCATAGGATTTAGTGAGAGTCCCTCTCCTGCACTCTAATTCTTAATGATGTTTAGGGCATTTTGCATGCGGTTTAAAATTACGCCTTCATGTTTGCCCTTTATTATTAATGCGTAGCCTAGAACTATAAATCCAGCCCTACTCAGAGTTGTAAGGATTTTATCTACTACTAGTGTCTACAGTAGAAGGGAGAGAACACCTCCTTGAGGGCACCTTTGCACTGTGTTCACGATTGTTGACGCTCCGTTTATTTCTGCTGTTACGAAGCGGTGTTTTAGCATGAATTATATATATCGGGTTTAAAACGTCAATCAATCGCCATTGATCTCTATCATTCCATGAGTTCTCCTCTAATCCTCTCTCTCATTTCTTAGTCGATGCCTTCTCTCCAGCTCCTCCTCGTCCCTTCATTTTCCTGTCTTCCTGCTGGGGTCCAGGTAAAGTTTAGGAAGTCGTTGTTCCTCCATTCTTTACACATGTCCGTACCACCTAAAGTGGCTCCCTCTTATTTCATCCGCGATAGCATGTCCCACTCTCATGGTGGCTCGGATTGTTTCATTGGAGATTTTTTCAATTTTTGATTTTCCCGCTGCTCTTCTCCAGAAGTCCATCTCCGTTGCCTCATGTGCTTTTGTATTCTTTTCTTTAGTTGCTAAACTTCACAGCTATACAAGATTATGCTTTTTACGATGGTATTGTACATTAGGTGTTTGATGGGTCTTGTGATTTTCTGATGACATAAAATGCTGTTTAGTATAGAAATAGCTTTTCTGCCTTTAGTGCCTTTGATGTTCCTGTCTTTAATAGCGAGGTCTAGAGTTCCGCTATCTGAGATCTGTATTCCTCGGTTTGGCAGGATTTGATACTTTGTCCGTCCTTCTGCAGCAGCCCAAACGTATTCTGTTTTGGAAATGTTAACTTCTAGCCCCCATCTCTTATTGTATTCTTCAATAAGCTTTCAAGTCATATACTCTATCTCGTCGTAGTCTTGTGCTACTATAAACTGATCGTCTGCGAAACTGAGCGTATATAGGTTGGTGTTGTTAAGAGGGATACCCATATTTCTGCATTTCTGCTCTTAATCTTAAATAAAGTGGGTGATAAGCAGCACCTCATTGGACATTTCGTTACCGGCTTTGACTTTAATGTGGCAGTTTCTATATCGTTGTTTTACTGACTGTATTACGTTGGCGTTCAGGTTTGCTATTTCTAACGTCTCCCAAAGTTTTGATAATGGTATGCTGTCATACGCCTTTTTTAAGTCCACGAAAAGATGCACCTACTTCCTGGCCGAAGGCCGACATTTTCTCCATTAGCTGGGTAACCCAAGGCAGGTGGTCGACCGTAGATCTTCCTGCGTGGAAGCCTGCTTGTTCTTCAGCTTCGCTCTCTGTATACTCGCACTCTATTCTGTTTTTAAGATATTTCTGTAAATTCAGCTAGTTCTGCTTGTTAGTGCAATACCTCGATAGTTATAGTTTAGCGTTAGAGATAGATTATACGCTTTTACTCGTGAATTTGAAATACTTTCAGTTTTGGCAGGGCCGAACATCAGTAGAGAGTTAAAGATTTATTCTTGAAAATCTAAATTACAAAAGTAAACGGAATATACGATTTCAGCAAAAATATGAAATAAGCAGAGCTCTCTACCTAGGGTTGTGTAACTAAATGCGGACCGAAGAATACTGATTTTTATTTTTACCTTAAGACCGAAAATAGGCTTGCTTGGCGACGTACTCGTCGGTGTGTAATTTCCCAGCAAAAAATAATGACCATTCAGCGTGGTTTTTGAAATATAACAGCTGGCTTGAATTGTAAAGAATCCCAGGAAGGAAACCTTAGTAAAAATAAAAATAAAAAGGACCAAAGAGAATTGGGTCCGATATTGTGGTAAAAACCCACAGCTGGTTAATGAGGGCAGTAAACTCTGCAATAACAAAATATGGTCAACTATCTCTAAAAGTAAATTCGAAATGCTTAAATAAACTACACATTACGTGGGAGCATTCGCCCACAATAGCAATTTACTTTATTGCCCTTTTTGTTCATAAAAGTAAGAAACGATAATTTCCATTCTTCTGATATATCACCATTATTAATGCTCGTTAGATGTTCGTCTAGCTTGTGAGGCCCATATTTGATAATAACCAGGACCTGATGCCTTCTTGCTTTTTAGGATCCTACATACATCCGTTACTTCCTTACACTGATCCTGATCGGTCATGCCGAAACGTATTCTCTTCTTGACTCTTGGCTTTCAGTGAAGTACCGTCGATCCTCTTTCAGCAGTGTACCAAAGTACTCATCCCATTTTTTGTTCTGACGTAGTGATTTTAGAAGTTTCCAGCTTTAGCTACTTTTTGTTCCTCCCCAATAGCAGTTTATTTTGTTGCAGCTTTGTTCCCATGATCTATTATTCTTTTGGATTATTTTTTCTTACTTAAACTTGTGCTTCTTTAAATACCATTTTATCGTAGTTCGATTTGCTGGATAAATATCGTTGGTATTTTTGTCTCTTATCTTTGATATCTTGCTCGATTTCTTCGTCTTACCAATAGGGTTTATAAGGTTTTTGTTCATCGCAGTATCCTTATTGCTGAGTCGAAATTAAAGATACCAAGTGAACGTTATTTATACGGATTTTTCGAAGGCTTTTGATAGGCTGGACCACCGTATTTTGGTTAATCAGCTAAATATTGCTGGGTTATCAAAGAAATTATTACTCTTTTTCAATATTTTTTTACATAACAGGAAACAGTTTGTTGAGTGCTGTGGTCAAAGTTCTGTCGAAATTGAGGCCTCGTCCCACTGTCGTTTAGAAAACAACACTAATTACCGCAGCCATTATCGGCAATTTTGGAAACTAATCGAGGCTGCTCGCTCTAGTGATGGATTTCTGGAGAAGGTCGGCGGGAATAAAAAGAACTGACAGAATAAGAAATGAAATTAGAGAGATAATGGGTTCAACTACAGGGTGTTCCAACGAGGACTGAACAGGGGCTTATTTTTGACCTTCCCTGTATTTTTAAAACAAACCAAAATAGCCATTCGATGTATTTTTTTTTCCGCTAAATTCAAAAGTGTAACCAAAAAAACATTTGAACCAAAAACAAAAGACTTACGCCATGGATGAACTGTTTCTTAAATGGAACACCCTGTATATTACTACATTTTTGGACTTTGTAGAGAAATCTAAACACATTTCGTATATAATAAATAACCTATACCTATCTTTAGTTATTTACGAAATATTGACAGTTGAAAGTCGGACATTTTGACACTTTGACAGGCTACAATCTAAACCGCGTGAGATCAGAGAAAACGATTTGCACATTCCTATCTTAGGTTTTCATAAGCTATCGAATGACACTAATTCCGAATTTAACCCGAGGATAAAATTAACCGGAACTTTTAAACCTCCGGTTAAATTCAAAGTTACTGTCATTCGATAGCTTATGAAAACCTAAGATAGGAATGTTCAAACCGTTTTCTTTGATCTCTTGCGGACTTATTTATTCCTGCTAAATCTACCTCCATTGCACATCCTCATACCGGGGAACGTAAGAATCGTACCCTGCCGGCTCAAGTAAGGTAACAAGCCCATCACTGAATGGGAAAGACCCACAAGCTGGAGATTAGAGGTCAGCGAGGAGATCAACTCTCTCTTCGAAATACCGTCAGACGAAACAACCCCCTCCTATGAGTTTGATAGACCCTTCTCAGTAGAAATTGCAGAGAAGGATGGGAGGGGGGCTTAGTATAAATGCAGACCAAGCATGGTATACCGACGGTCTAAGATCAGTAAAGGGGTGGGAGCCATCTCCATAAATATGGGCAGTCAAGCCACAGTGTTCCAAGCAGAAGACGCGGCAATTCAACACTGCGCCATGGAGATAGAGAAACTGAACATTAGAAATGGAAGGTAGTCATATACTCAGACAGTCAGGCCGCCTTAAAAGCAGTTCGCGCACACAAGGTCAGATCTAGCGAAGTCAAAGACTTGAAGAGGTCGGTCGTAACGATAAGCTCACCATTGCGTGGGATCCGGGACATGAAGGTCATCAAGGCAACGAAGAAGCCGGCACAAACTTGCAAAAAGGGGCGCAAGTAAGGTTACGTTGAGACCTGAGCTCTACTGCGGGATAGCAGGTAGAGTCTTCAAAACAATAGTTAAAAGCTGGATAGATGAACAAACAATCTCTAACCTGGTGGTTGCAAACACCGGGGCAACAACAGGCCAAACAGTTCATAAAGCACGGCTCCTCAAAATCATGGTAGATCTACTTAAGAGGAGTCGCAAGACGGTAAGAATATTAGTGGGTCAACTGACGGGGCACTGTAGAATGAACAGACACATGGAAAAGATCGGCATGGCAGATAATAGCCGCTGCAGGTTTTGTCAGGATAAGGAGGAAACGCCAAAACACGTGTGGTGCAAGTGTGAGGCTCTCTGCAGGCTCAGGTATGCAAGGCTGGGAGAGACCAAACCCGGACCTGCAAGGTACATGGAGGACCGGCCATATGTGGAGTTGATTGGGAAGACCGAACTGGATGAGGTCCTCTAAGCATGTTTCGGACTGCTACAATGAACCTGCATAGGTTGCAGTGGCAGAGACGAGTACCAGCCCCAACTCCCTTCAATTATTTCTCTCTTTTCTCTCTAAAAATCGTTTATAGTAAATTTACTCTAGTATAGATTTTGTATTCCGAAACCCAAAACTACATTCCTTTTATTGTTTGGCTTTAACAATATAATGACAACATGACTGCATAGATTTAAACGCTGAATTTAAGCCGTTAAAAATAAAATTTTATAATATATATGTTGGTTTGGCCATACAAGAACTATTCTTTTTTACGGTCAGGTTTTAAGGCGTGTGTGAGTGTATGTTGACCTTGATCAGGCATTCGCCTCCGGCATCTTTTTCGACTATTCGACCTAGACGTGCAGACGTTTAAAAAATTCTTTTTGTTGTGCTTTGCTACATCTTATTTGAAGAATTAAATCGTCTTATAAACAACGTAATTTTTTATACAGTGATATTTCATATGGTTGTTTCTGTATAAAATCAAATCGGGGATAATTTATTTGATCTCATCCAGTACAGATTGTGTAGGGTAATGCGAATGTAATTACATGAGAACAACTTTGTTTATCTATAGCTATGTGAAGTGGCATGATTAAGACGGATCAGTCAGACAGCATATCGTCTATCTATTTTAACTGCTATATTCTGAATTACCTCTCAAATAATATAGCTCACCAAAGGGATATATTCTTAGACGTAATTTTGTGATGTAAATATATTTTAACATGTTTGAACGTTAAAATTTGTATGTATTCATCTATTTATTGAAACTGATACCAGTAGAATAGTTTCGTTGGACCAGTTATTCTTGGGTTTGGCAATAGCAAGTCAAATCAAGTAGGTACCTACAACTTCATCCATTTAAAAATTAGGACTAAACTATTTACAATTTTGTATCCAAATAGTCACAACGTTACAAAAAAATCGCCAGCCCTTAAATGTTTATTTTGAGAATGAATCTAACTAAAGCTAATTTACTCAGCTCAATAGTGGCTCGATCACTGATCCTATTTCGATCATTATATTATACGCATTAGGTGTGACCGATTCTAGGCCTACTTTAATAATACATATTAACGTTAATTCAATGCTTCAACCTGTATATTTAACAAGGAAATTATACTTGATCTTGAATCCTTTCGATAGCACAGGTTTAAAAATAAATAGCCGTGGCAAAGAACTTTAAATCTACCGTGTATATTTTAGCATTGCCCGGGGCAGATTTAAGAGTTTCCTGTTTGACTGGTACCAAAATTTTAATCTTAATCATGCGGTAACAGTACGAGTTGATTGTCTATTGTATGCTAAGATTGCCAAATTTGACTTTGTGTTCCTAGGACACGACGCAAAAGCAGAATTGAATATTACAGAATGTCTCAATAAAATTGTCTAGATAAGCTATTACAAGGTTGCCTCTGATTGGCTTTTATATAAAATGTACACTGCTGGGTAAATAGTACATCTTGGGAGGTAAAAATTGTGAGTGTATATAGATGCTGGCAAAATCAGTAATCTGGTGTTTAAGAAGCTTCCCAAAAAAGGAATCACAGCCGCGGCTAACATCAACAACGCGATGATGGGACTTGGGCACTTTCTTGGCAGGTGGAAGGTGGCTGAGGTAATACCTAAACCAGATAAGGATAAGGCATATCCAGAAAATTAAAGATCAATCAGTCTTCTCTCGGCTGTGAGCAAGATGGCGGAGAGAGTGATCCTAAGAAGATTCAGCGACGAATCCAATTAATTCGACACGATCCCCTGCTTCCAATACAGAATACGGATTCAGGAAGGACAAAGTTACTACTGCTAAAAGTAGTTGAGAATATAACAGGCAGCTTCAACAACGGCCAAACGACAGGGGAAATTTTTCGAGACCTAGAAAGAGCCTTCGACAGAGTATGGCATCAGGGGCTGTACTATAAGATGATAGTAGGGCCTACTTTGACCTGATCATCAAGATCATAAGGAGCTACCTAACAGACAGGAGAATAGATGTTAGAATTAAAGGCAAAAGGTTGCATCCAGGTCTAGGACACTTGAGGGAAGAATATCGCAAAGCTCAGCCCTTGGACCATCCCTGTACCCAAAATTCACATATGATATATCATAATTTGACTGCGCGCAAGTTTCATTGTATGCTGACGATACAATGATCCAATTTGCCCACACTGATACAAGGAGGATAAGCGCTGTACTACAGGAGGCAACACACGAGCTTATAAGCTGGATGATAAACTGGAAGATCAAGGTTAATGAGCGCAAAACGCAGGCCATAATCCTCCAGAGGAGGAGAAAGGCTGCCGGACCGCACCGAAGACAAGTACCTTGGAGTGGCTTGACATGGAAAAAGCACATCCAAGCAGCCAGAGACAAAACCAAGCGGGCAATGGCTATGCTAAATCTCATGATGGGAAGACATAGACAAATGCCACTGAAGACTAAGCTCACTATGATAAAAACGAAAGCTAGGCCTCAATCGAAACATGGTTTAACAGCTTTGGGATACGCAGCGAAATCCAGCATGAAATTGCTCACAGGAACAGAGAACAAGCTAGTGAGGATGGCAGCTGGAGCACCTTGGTTCGTCAGAAATGCTGACATGCAGTGGCAACCTCTAGAAGACTTTATAGTCGATAAGGCTAGGCGCGTATTCTTAAGAGCAGAGAACCATGTCGCTTAAGAACTGATGCGAGCAGTAGATTATAATCCCGACAACCCAGGAGAGTCTAATTAATTATGTGACAGCACAAAAAACGACTAGTGCTAAGAAGCACAGAGCAGGAGCAGAATAACATCCAATCCTGCTATCTACATCTCAACTAGAAAAAGACGACACAACAAACT
>MU190897.1:50036-65210 GCA_016904865.1 Pissodes strobi
AAAGACGACACAACAAACTACGCGAGGCGCGATCTTAGTAATCACTGTGAGGCATCTACAATAGGAAGACCAAAACTTAGTAGAAGCAATCCAGGAAGTTCTCCTCTCCGGCCGGCAGTAGAGACCCCTAGGGGTTAAATCACAGGTCGGAAAACAGCTGAGTTTTTAGTGGGCATGCCAGATGTCTGTGGTGGGTCCCACACTATCCTCTGGGTGTGCGTAAAGCATTTTATCAGAAGAAAAAAAATTTACTTGATCGATTTAACTTTCTCTATAAGCTTCAAAATAAGATAAGTTCGATGATAGAAGATGTTTCCTCTTCAAGTTTTTTGCAAAAAGATTTAGAAATAATCTGATAGATTATATATACAAGAAATGACACTTTATATGATAGATGTTTCCTCTTCAAGTTTTTTGTTAAAAGATTTAGAAATAATTTGATAGTTTATATATAGAAGAAATGATACTTTATATTTTTTATTTTTGTTATGAGCTTGCATTTTGTATGTTAAGGTTTTCATAACCCTGTTAATTTTTGGTTTACTTGAATTCTTTTTTTATATAAAAACAGCAAAAATCATGAATACATCATCTGTTTTATTTACTGAAAAAACGGATTCTTTCTACACTAAATTTAGAAGTTTTACACCCCATATTTATCGAGATGTTTATAATTAACACACTTTGTGAGTGTATTTTTACGCCCTAACCAAGATGTTTAACAGTAAATTTTAACTTACTCTCAGTTCGGGGTGTTAAAGAGATAGTAGTTTCATACCCAATGTTTATAATTTACACTCTTTTTGTGAGTATTTTTACACTCTAATAAAGACTTTCAACACTGAAATTTGACTTTATCACAGATCAGGATGTTAACAATATATTAGCATACTTTTCCACTCTTGCGTGTACTACTAAAACAGGATATCTACACCCTATTGGGTTAATTTTACACGGCGACATATTAATTTTACTCCCTGCTAAATTACTGTTACACTCATAAGTGTGTTAAAAGGATATCCTTTTTACTCACTATGAAATTACTTTTACCATTCTTCAGAATATTAAAATACCATAATTAACACTCGCAAATGTATGTGGAATTTACACTAAAAGTGGTGTATCTATATGTACCACCCATGCGTGTAAACTGAGTGTAGAATCTTGCACTCAAATTTTTGCTGGATACAGTCCTGCGCTGACACGATAGGTTGAATCTCTGTCCATTTTACCTAAATCGTGAAAATCAGAAATACTAATAGCAAAAATTATTCAATCGAAATTATGCTGCAACTTGCGACAATATGTAATTTTTTCACAAGAAATAATAAAATCTGCCTTTACTGCATAGTTTAGAATAAAAATTCAGTGCCGTTTAATGTGGGTTTCCTCAAAAAGTAGCCGTGAAACCATCTTGAGCGGGAATCGGGAATACGAATACCTATTAAATTCAGAGATAAAAAATGTCCATGATCATTTTTTTGGGGCCAATCAAGATTGAAGACCGATGATTCCCCTCAATGAGATCTGATTTCAACCATTACCTCCTAGTTGTAAGAGGTAATGTTTCAACCAATTAAACTAAATAATACTTTTAATCAACAAACACGACAGAAGTGAAAACATCAACAATGCGAGATTAATATTACGAAATACAAGTATCTTTATGTTTTATATTTTGTAAATACTTGCCATAACTTCGATGCTTAAACTAAAATTTAACCTCGAAATCTCCCATAAAATCCACAGAAACCGCTGCTTATTGCTTGAAAAATGTCCAAATTCTCTTATTCTGGGCCATTTTTCCATTCTCAAATCGTTTTAAAAGAGATTTTAGACAAATATATCTACTTACTTACTTACCACAAAAACAATACGCATCCATATACTAAAAGTAAAATTTTACTTCAAAATCTGCTGTAAAATCCACCAGAAACTGCTCTGTCCACATTTTCCATTCATGACCCATTTTCCAGCTTCAAACAGCTTTAAATTAAATTTCAGGCCACTAAATGTATAAAGCTACATATTTTAATCTAAACGTCATGTCAAAATATTCAAAGACTCCTTCAAATTTTGCTTAATGCAAGAAAGAAGAAGTTAGCACTGCCAGACTAAAAAAAAATTGCAAAAAAAAGAACTGTTTTAAAGAAGGTAAGAAACAAACAAAATGTGAGAAAAATTAAAAGTGTTGAACAAAGTGAGAAATAAATTTAAAATATTTTTTTCATGGAAGTATAATAAGTTTAAATGGCCAGAAAAATGGAGCAAAAGTATATTTTTTATGCTTCAATTCGTTAATTAATATTATTCAATATATTATTAAAGATATATAACGATATAAGAAACAACATAAAATCATATTTTGCGTTATGTCATTGTTAAGCTGTATATGATAAATGTCATAAAGGAAAAAATTGACTGTCATAAAGAGAAAGCCAGAGATTATGAAAAATATATATTTTTTTATAATTGGAAATTATTAATAAGAATGTCTTTTGAAAAAAATATTTGTGATTAAAAGTAGTTTTTATTTCTGATATATCTAATTTAATAATATTTTAAGTGTTATTATTATAGAAGTGTGTATTGAATTGTTTGGAACCTAAAAAGGCATTTTTTACTGAATTCTTATATACATGTTAGAAAAAGTTATGTATTTAAAGATGAGAGTACCTATATACCAAAAATATTTTATGTCTTTGCCAAAGAATAATTTTCAATTTTTCTTTCGTCTTTATATTAGTTTAGTTTAGTTTTATTTCTTCCCAAGGAACATTTTGTGTTGTGTTATTCAAATGTGAGTAAGTTTTGTTTTAACTTGACAGAAATAAAAGTTTAATTAACATTTTTGTCATTCATTAATTTTTCTTTTTTAATACATATTTCAACATTTTAATACAGTATTTAACATAAAGTTATATTGCACTACTTAGTGTATTTTATTTAATTATTATTTTTCAGTTATAGTAAATATTCACAGATATATTTATTTACGTTTTAATTCAAAATTAATCGAATTTTACTGGAAATTTTGGGGAACTGCGTGAAGTTTTGGAGAATAGCAGACAACTTAAAGAAATTTCCAGTGTAGAGGTATTTCAGGTAATTACAAAGCTTTTGAGGATTTTCAGGGATTTCTTTTTCTGAAAGGGGAATTTCAATGTACAAATTTTTTTAGTGAATTGCGACCAATATTCAAGCAAAGAATATGGAAAAATTAATTATATTGTAACACTATATAAAGAGTGAGTTTTTAAAGTATTACAATGCGATATTTTGAAAACAATTTGGCATAGTTAAAAAAAAAACGTAAAAGAAGAAAGCCAGGGCACATTTAAAAATATTTTTCACTTTACACCCCTCTGTAATTTAAGGGGAATTGCATAGTTATGACAAAGTATATGTAAACTAGTAAGTTCACTCAGCGGTAAATCCTTTGATGTAATTCAGCCACATTCTTCTATATCAAGTGACAACTGGAGATGACCGATGCGCTGCGTAAGTGTCCGATTAATTCGCGTGGCTTTCTCTAGTCAGAGATGTATTCAGGAGATTGTATGGACTCGTAGCGAAAGACCTACTGAATGCCGGCCGGGTGAAAAATCAAGTGAAACTGAGCAAAGTTGTAAAAATATTTTCATAGAAGGAAATTGAAAAAGAATTTGCTATACGGGGTGTCATTTTTAGGTGATACCACTGTTGCTATCTCAGAATCTAACAAGAATTTAAAAACATTGCAAATCGATCTTGAAAAGGCATCAATAATGGCAACTTTCTAATTTAATCAACTTTATAGCTTTGACCGTTTCAAAGGTAGCAATAATAGTGGATTACCTAAAATATATTTAAAAATATTTAATAATATAATACCTCGGAATCTCATTTTTACTACACTTCTTTGGTTTCATGATAGTGATTTTTCAAGGCCACGTTATGACATGGTTTATGTTTTCGTCTCGCGTTACGGCATTTTTGTATCGTTGATTGGACGACTAACCAAAACTAACCAAATCTATCAAAATTGATTGTACCGTATCGGCACCGGCACCGGTTCAAATGACTACAATAAGCTGAGACTAAGTAAAACTAACCAAAACTAACAAAATCTATTAAAATTGATTATAACGTATCGTAACGGGTTCAAATTACTAAAATAAGTTGATACTAACTGAAACTAACCGAAAGTTGATTGGAGGACTAACCCAAACTAACCAAATCTATTAAAATTGATTACGTATCGGAACAGATTAAAATAATTAAAATAAGTTGAGACTAAATGAAACTAAACCAAAGTTGTTGACGAATAACCCAAACTAACCAAATCTATTAAAATTGATTTTAATGAATTCTGAAAAGCTTGAAATGACTAAAATAAGTTGAGAATAAGTGTACCTAACCGAGAGTTGATTGAACTACTAACCCAAACTAACCAAATCTATCAAAATTGATTATAACGTATCGAATGACTAAAAGAATTTAAGACTAAGTGAAACTAACCGAAAGTTTATTGGAAAACTAACTTAAACTAAAAAAATTTATTAAAATTGATTATAATGTATCGGAACCGCTATAAATGACTAAAATAAGTTAAGAATAAGTGAACTAACGGAAAGTTGGTTCGACCACTAGCCCAAACTAACCAAATCTATTAAAACTGATTATAACGTGTTGGAACCGGTTCAAATGACTAAGGCATAAGTTAAAACTAAGTGAAACTAACCGAAACTTGATTCGACGATTAACGAGAACTAACCAAATCTATTAAAATTTATTATAACGTATGGTAACCGGTTGAAATGACTAAAATAAATTGAGACTAAGTGAAACTAACCGAAATTTGAGTCGACAACAAACCCAAACTAACCAAATCTATTAATAGTATATTATGATATAAGGGTATAAGAGGGCCTTTACAGCACGCGCGACATATTTCAAAACACGACGCGTAGCGGAGTGTTTTGTAAGTCGCAAGGGCTTTAAAGGCCTCTTATACACGTATATCATACGCTATTTTTTATTACGAATGCATCATAATCGCAAAGATGTTTTAAATATTAAACTTAAGGGATATATTGACGAATATATTAATCTGTCACCTTTGACATATTCAAACGTTTCTATAGCCACCTTTAAAAAAGTAGGCGCATCATAAACATCATTTTAAGCACGCTGCAGCGTGCGATAATCGTTGATTATGATGCATGCGTAATAAAAAATTTATTATAAACGCATCGGAATCGGTTCAACTGATTGAAATAGTTAAGACTAAGTGAAACCAACCGAAAGTTGAATCGAGGACTAACCTAAACTAACCAAATCTATTAAAGTTGATTATAATGTACCGGAACCGCATTAAATGACTAAAATAACTTGAGAATAAGTGAAACTAACCGAAAGTTGGATCGACGACCAACCCAAACTAACCAAATCTATTAATATTGATTATAACATATTGGAACCGCTTTAAATTATTGAAATAAGTTGAGAAAAAGTGAAACTGTCCGAAAGTTAAATCGACGACTAGACCAAAGTAACCAAATCTACTAAAATTGATTAAAAAGTATCTGAACCGGTTCTAATGACTAAGATAGGTTAAAAATAAAGTGAAACTAACCAAAAGTTGATTGAACGACTAACCGGATTAGGTTGGTTAGTTCGGGTTAATCGTCGATTCAACTTTCGGTTAGTTTCACTTAGTCTCAACATATTTCAATCATTTGAACCGGTTCTAAGACGTTATAATCAATTTTAATAGATGTTATTAGTTGGGTTAGTCACCAAATCAACTTTCAGTTAGTTTCTCTTATAGCCTTAACTTATTTTATATATTTCAACCGGTTCCGATACGTTATAAACAATTTTAATAGATTTGGTTACTTTGGATTAGTCATCCAATCAACTTGCGATAAACTTTACGTAGTTTCAACTTATTTTAGTCATTTGAACCGGTTCGGATATGTTATAATCAATTTTAATAGGTTTGGTTAGCTTGGGTTAATTGCTGATTAATCTTTCGGTTAGTTTCACTTATTCTCAACTTATTTTAGTTATTTAAAGCGGTTCCGATACGTTATAATAAATGCTAATAGATTTAGTTAGTTTGGGCTAGTCGTCCAATCAACTTTCAATTAGCTTCACATACATTCAATATATTTTAGTCATTTGAACCGGTTCCGATACGTTATAATCAATTTCAATAAATTTGGATAGTTTGGGGACGACTACAATCAACTTTCGACTAGCTTCACTTAGTTTCAACTTATTTTAGTCATTTGAACCAGTTACGATACGTTATAATCTATTTTAATAGGTTTGGTTAGTATAGGTTAGTCGTTGATTCATCTTTTGGTTAGTTTCACTTATTCTCAACTTATTTAAGTCATTTAAAGCGGTTCCGATACGTTATAATAAATTTCAATAGATTTGGTTAGTTTGGGTTAATCGTCGATTCAACTTTCGGTTAGTTTCACTTAGTCTCAATTTATTTTAATCATTTGAACCGGTTCCGAGACGTTATAATCAATTTTAATAGATTTGGTTAGTTTGGGTTAGTCGTCCAATCAACGTTCGGTTAGTTTCACTTAGTTTCAACTTATTTTAGTCATCTGAATGGATTTCGATATATTATAATCAATTTTAATAGATTTGGATAGTTTGGGTTAGTCGTCGATTCAACTGTCGGTTGGGGTCAGTTATTTTCAACTTATGAGAGTCATATGATGCGGTTCCAATACGTTATCATAATTTTATTACATTTGGCTAGTTTGGGTTAGTCGTCGATTGAACTTTCGGTTAGTTTCACATAGTCTCAACTTATTTTAATCATTTGAACCGGTTCCGTTACGTTATATTCAATTTTAATAGATTTGGTTAGTTTGGGTTAGTAGTCCAATCAACTTTTGGTTAGCTTCACTTATTCTCAACTTATTTTAGCCATTTGAAGCAGTTCCGATACGTTATAATCAATTTTAATAGATTTGGTGAATTAATTTGGGTTAGTGTTCAATTAACTTTCGGTTAGTTTCACTTATTCTCAACTTATTTTAGCAATTGGAAATGGTTACAATACCGACGTCATTATCAATTCTAATAGATGTGGTTAGTTTGGGTTAGTCGTCGATTCAACTTTCGCTTACTTACACTTATTCTCAACTTATTTTAGTCATTTAAAGCGTTCCGATACGTTATAATCCATTTCAATAGATTTGGTTAGTTTGGGTTAATCGTCGAATCAACTTTTGATTAGTTTCACTTTGTCTCAACTTATTTTAATCATTTGAATCGGTTCTGATACGTTATAATCAATTTTAATGGATTTGGTTAATTTGGGTTAGTCATCCAAACAACTTTCGTCTAGTTTCATTTAGTCTCAACTTATTTTAGTTATTTGAACCGGTTCTGATACCTTATAATCAATTTTAATAAATTTAGTTAGTTTGTGTTAGTCGTCGAATCAACTTTGGGTTAGTTTCACAGTGCCAAAATATATTTAATATTTACAAAGCATTCCATTATCGTTATATAATATGTACTTATAAAAAAAAATCTGACACCTAGACGATTTTTCCGGTCTTGTCGCCTCCTTCACCTAATTTTATTAACATATCTATTCACTAATCCGACTATAGATCTTTCCTATTTGCCTTTGTATTTTTCATTGCTTCGTATATATTTCCACCGAAGTCAGAATAAAATATTAAAATAGAAATAAAATTAACGATTTTCACAAATCCGACTCTGTTCTGAAAACTCTACCTACACACGAACGACTGATTAAACTAAAACGCTCCACATGCTGCCAACAATCTGCGGATTTTCGGCGGCTGGCAGAAAATATTTGGGGGAGTAGAGCTACTAGTTTACATATACTTTGGTTATGACTTAGGCCCAGATTAACCGTGTAGGTTAATCTGGGACTTAGGTTTAATGATGGTTGCACTTTAAAAGGAGTTCGAAATGTCCTCCGAACATTTTAAAATTCTTTTTTAATAGGTATTCAGCATATGATTTTTGGTCGAAGCTTTAAAAATTATCCAAAATTGACAAGATTGGTTTAAATTTTTGCAAAAATGGCTTTGCGTTGTTGTCGCCTTTCTGGTCCCCTATCAAATACGAAAAGCAGTATACATGGTAAAATTACCTTATAAAACGTAAATTTACCTCTGAAAATACAGGTCTGTCAGCTCTTCACCACTGAATAAACATATCCCATTTAAAAAATAATATTTTTGCCTTACGTTTCAAAAGGTATTGCAATTGGAAAACATCAAAGTACTATCTATCTATCTCTGTTAATATGCGAGGAATTACGATAAAAGAGCCCCCCCCCCCCCCTTATACATGCTGGTCATTCTTTGATAAATCCCCACAAGCAAAAGTTTAAAGGCCAAATTATAAGGCCACCAATTCAGAAATTGGTAGAAGTCGTCCCTTAATAATCATAGTATATTTCCCCATCTAGAGGAAGAAAATGTGTCCTGTACTACAGAATATCAAGTATTAGCTAACCAAGGATGCTGATTGGCCATAACTCTAATACATACAAGTGTAGAGTTATCTAAATAGCAACAGAACCAGTTAGTTTTAGCCCATTAGTTAAGTGTACCTTTACCATTTCTAAAGAGCTCTATCGAACCTATTATTACAAGATTCGGAGCCATGTAACCAGTATGCCCTATTTTCTGAGCAGATGGGTATAGTTTTTGAAGAATTGAAATTCGATTTTTTTATACTTTCCCTTTTGACATTTTAGGCCGGCCACTGCAAATATACAGGGTGGACGGTTTATGATGGCATGATTATCTCAGAATCTACGGGGTGTACCAAAAAAAGTTTAATACAAAAGTTGTTTGGATTTACTTAAATTTTTAAAATATTATATTTTTATATACCTACACAGGGTCTTCGTATTTTCGTGGACAAGTATCAACTTCCTTATTTTAAATAGAACACCCTATATATTAAGGCATTTTTGAATTCCTCAGAACATTCTAGATATATTTTATATATAATATCTTATACCTAAATCGAACCGTTTAAAATATGTTAAACACGGTTAGGTATAGGATATTATATATAAAATATATCTAGAATTTTCCGAGGAATTCAAAAATGCCTTTATATACAGGGTATTCTATACTTGGGAAGGAAGTTGATATTTGTACACGAAAATATTGAAATATATAAAAATATAATATTTTAAAAGATTTAGTAAATCCAAACAACTTTTGAGTTAAACTTTTTTGGTACACCCCGTAGATTCTGAGATAAGGTGTCATCCCATAACAAACGGGTCACCCTGTACAGTAGGGTAAGTATTAAAAATATATCGAAAATGGGGTACATGCCTTCTTATTATCTTGTCAAATTTTTACTAAAATATTGGGAACACTTTAAAACCCTTACCTTGTAGAGAGCCCACTGGGTATTTCAGTGCAATACAATATATTCAAAACGACAAATTCAAAAAATGCTTTATATCCAACAAAAAAGAGCGGATATAAATAAACAATCTCCACTACTTCTCTTAACAAAATCAATCACTCAAAAAGCTAGTTGAAGTTATATATTTTGTTTTACTGATTTCTGGGGATACAAGACAAGTTATCAATTGACGCTAAGAAGTTTTAGTATTATAGCCTATGAATGTTATTAAGAAAATAGCTATAAATCATATCGCCCTAGATGCTACAAGTCATCAAAGGCGTAGAGACTGGGGCGGCTAGAAGTAATTAAAGATGAGGATTCTACCATATCGAACTGACAATTTTTTACTAAATTGAAAGTAAGCGCTAGACGAGCAGCATCCTAATAGACAGAGAGTCACAAAGATATATCGAAAATATTTTTACTGAAGTTGCATTTTTTTATGCTATAAGTCCGAAGGTCATATTGGATATAGATTATTAAATAAGTTGGGTAACTTAATTATCTGCCTGAGTACTTGACGTATGTCATAAATTCGAAACCATGAACAAATCCTGACAATTATCATTTTGTTCTATTGCGTTACGGCTCTGGAGGAATGCATTCTATATAAACAATGAAAAAATCAGATAGTACCGAGTAACGACAAAAGTAATTTCATGCATGTTCGTATATTTTCTACTTTAATTCATAAGTTTTCGATTAAATCGATTTTTTCACGATCATCCTTCGTCATTCCAATTTCTATTAAACCATCGATAATACGGTTACCGATGCGTTTCAACGACGAACGGGTTGAAATACTTTGTCTTGTAATGAAGAAAAGATCATTTTGTTTATAGGAATTAGGTTTTTTTCCTTTCAACTAAGTAATTGCATTTTTATACCCCTTTCTCTTATAATATTTATGAATCGGCTACCGCGATTTTAAAATTAATATTTTTACTTGTATCGATTTAGTTAACTTTCTTTATTTTCACGTTGTTTATTTTATTAAAAAATATGCAACAGATGGGAAACCCTATAATTATTAACGTTTCACAAAATTTATGTTTGATAAAAAAAATTTCAAGTCGTGCAGTTCTATTGTAAAATTAATATGTTAGTTACTTTAATATATCTTTGTATTCACTTTCAGTTGCTTTGATCAAACTCAAATTTGTATAGTATACATTTATATTGTGTTAAGACTTCTATTTTGCATATTGTTGTTTTGGGTTAGTGTAGAGTAATGTAAATATTGTAATTGCGATTAAATAATTAAGTAAATAAATAACATGAATTACTGCCCCTAAATTGGCTTCGGTCTCCATCCAAATCCAATGAGGTTTTAAAGTAGATATGGTAAGGGAAACAGGCTCTCATGGATAATTCAAAAATAGTGTGTAGGTCCCTGAATTACAGTTGATTTTTTTCAGATACTGACTGCGAGACCACTTCCCTGTTCCTATTGAAAACAATAGTAGGGGAGGCCGGGGTTAGCTCACTAATTTGCTTTATTTATTTCTGAATACAGTAGATGGCACATCAACTGACAATACTTTCACAATCTGAAATGGTATTAAATGTTGAGGTAGGTATGACAAGGGAAATAGGCTTTTATGGATAATTCAAAAATAGTGTGTTATGACCCTGAAATACTCTTAATTTTTTTTTAGATACTGACTGCGATACCACTTCTCTGTTTCTATTCAAAGAGAAGACCGGGGTTAGTTGACTAATTCGCTTTATTTATTTATTTCTGAATACAGGCGCATCAATTCTCTCCCTCTCTCTCTCTAGTCGTTTACTTCATTGATTGCAGCGTCGTGATCTTACCATTCATTATTCATCTCACGGTATTTATGATTTCTCTCCATTTATCTCTATATGGAATGTATCTCATGTTTTCTTGTAGCGAATTTCCCGTGAAGTGCGATCCATCCACCGCTTCCGAAATCGTTCCCTAGGTCCTGTACCATCGATTTTCCCTTGTATCACTAGTTTTTCTAGATTATCATCTTTCTCTCTGCTCACGTGCCCAAAGAATTCGCTGTCTTACTATGGTTGGACAGCTTTACATTAATTTTTAGTTATTCTAGTATTGACACATTGGTTCTATGAGCAGTCCAAGGAATTCTCAAGAGCCTTCGCCCTCGCCTTCGCCAAACCCAGATTTCAAAGCTATCCAGTTTAGCATTGTCTGTAGCCTTCAAGGTTCACGCTTCTGCCCTATATAATGCAATCGGAAAGACAAGAGTTACGGCAAGTTTGCGTTTTGTACTTCCAAATCTTGTCATGGCAGTTATCGCCGGAGCTGTTCTCCTTTTAATTTCGGTAGATGCATTCCCATCTCTGTTTATGTGAGTTTCCAGATAAATTATGTCTTCCACTATCTCTACATCGTTTATGGCAGGCGCTCTGTCTATTCTGATGGTGCGGTCTATTACCATTAGCTTTGTTTTCGTCGATTTAGTTTTAAGCCAAAGTTCAGTTCTCTTTCCACTCTTTCAATAAGTTTTGACATTTCTTGTTCTTCCTTTGTTATAAGTGTGGTGTCATCGGCGTAGCGAAGGTTATTTATTTGTCTTCCTCCCTCCCAACCGTCCAAGGCTTTTCTAATGATGCATTCCCAATAAATGTTGAATAGCAAAGGTGATAAAATACAGCCTTGTCTTACACCTCGTTGTATGTTGAAGGTTTGGGAGGTTTTGTCCTCTAGTCTGACCACTGCAGTGGTATATTCATATAGATGTTTTGGTAGAGGCACCAGATGTTGAGGTGTACCCATATCTAGCAGAGCTTTCCAAGGCCTATGCCAGTTGACACAGTCAAATGCACATAGATATGTTGGTTTCGAAAATTCTCGTGCCTTTTCGATGATTTGTCTAACATTTGAGATTTGTTCTCTTGTGTCTTTGACACTGACCAATCTAGCCTGCTCCTGTGTGATCTACCAATGCAAAAAGCATCTGAGGCGTTGAAGGAGAATTCTGAGTATGACCTTGCTTGGGTGTGAGATAAGTGCAATGGTTCTGTAGTTGTAACATTTTTGACTGAATCATTTTTTGTGCAACGAGATGAATGTTGATGTGTTCCAATCGTTTGGCCATTGTCCTGTTTTCCATATGTTGTTACATATCCTCCACAGGATTTTCATTCCGACTTCATCGAGGTGTTTTCGCATTTCTGCGCCTATGGTATCACCACCTGTTCTCTTCTGGTTTTTCAAATAGCGAATAGCTTGCTCTACTTCATCTAACCCAAAATGTCAGGTTCTTGTTCCACCTCGTTAATGAAAGGTAGTTTTGAAGTTTGGGAAGCTGTTGATGGGTGATTATCAGTGAATATTTAAGAAATCTGTTCTATTATGTTGTATAACAACTGGTACCATTAGAACTATTCTATATATTCAATTTCTACTTTCCTAGGAAGAGAGGCTCGCTTCAACAAACCAAAATGCGGTTTTAAGAGTAAACGATGAAAGGCATCCTGTAGTCGATGAAAGTGAAAATATGCCCGATAATCATTCTCTGGTGCCATTGAAAATCTACGAACATTCACCTAAGAATATGTTGAGCTCTAAATAGGTAAGGCTATTTCCAAAGGCAGATGCAAGATATAACACCAGAAAAGAAAGACTGCTATTTTAACATGCACCCTCGAAAAAAAGCTCTCCAACAGGAAAAATAAAGCATGTCTACCAACCGAAAAAAAATAGCTGCGAAGATGATGAAACAGAATGTTTAGTGTGTAGTGTCCTTTACAGTGATAGTGCTCGCGGTGAAAACTGAGTGCAGCAGGTGGGCGCATCAAAAATACACCAAATCAAACATACAGTGCCCGAACTGTGACTCGAATGATGATCTATAGAAAGTCGTCAAAATATGATTAATAGATAATTATATGAAAGAATAAAAATGTCCCTTTAATGCCGTTCCTGCAGGTGAGAGTTTATTGGATGCTCCTTGACGTTCAAGTGTTGTCGTGTTTCTTTCAATAAACAAAATGATATAAATATGAAAAATGTAAAATCGTTTAATTGAAACACATAATAACCTGATATTACAAATATAGGAAGTAACAATATAACATAACAAATGATTAGGAAAGATCCAAAATCAATTTCAACAAATTAATGATAAACGCAATATGCATAAGATATCTATCGTCACATCATACTAGTAATTAAGAGTTATCAGTATAATACCTATTGCTACTAAACCTTGAGCGCGTCTACCATGGTATACGTTTGTATTAATTTTTAATAATTTGTAAAGTTATGGTTTACGAGAGTCTGTAGTTTGAACAACAGTGTTCAATTTATTAAAACCAATATGCACCTGTTTCTATAATTTTTAAAACAAAAATTGGTCATATGGGGGTACTGGTGGAGTTAAATTAATTGCTGCATAATTAGAACAGTGGCGGCTCGTGAGGTTTTAAATAGGTAGTGCGCAATTTATGTAAGTTTTTTCGTACGAATAGGGGGACGCCCGCTGCAGGCGCCGCCGGAGGTTTTGGGGGTGCCACGCCCATTTTTTACCCAAAACTCGTTAAAATCGTTTAAAAAATGAATTCGGCGCCCTCTTGAATGGTAATTGTTGCGCACTAAAAGAAATTAATAAGTAGGTACTTATCAATTCCAGAAGGGCAAACCATTAAAACAGTTTATTGTAACTACAAGTCAATAAAGTTCAAAAAAAAAATCAGGAGAAGTTCGAAAACGTTAAAAAATATATCGGTTTGATGGCAAAAAAGTGTTATTGAACATCTTTTTGTCGATGGTTAGCCCTTCGACTTTGCCGTTTCCTAGCTTTAAAGTGAAATTCCATTCGCCACAAGATTTCGGGGGTTAAAATGTCTGGCGAAAGACCGACCATCCTTTTTCTTGGCACATGTTTGGTCTAATTTTAAAACCGGCATCGGTCGCCCTAACCTCTTTATTTCAATCTTTTTATTCAGATCCAATAGAGAAAAGTTATTTTTAATAATATTGTCAACTGAATTTATGCCCCCACAGCAATTGTCAGAACCCGAGCTACTAGCCATGACAGTAGAATAATAGTATATAAATAAAAATATAAAACACTAAACAATATTACGTATACTAAACTCACGAGTTTATATTCAGCTAATTAACAAGCGTCAACGAACCGAACAAAACAAAAATAAATTCACGGCTCGACTGGAGTATAATACAGAATAATACTTATACCTAATAGTAGTATGTAATATTCGCCCTAAAAAACGATTTACCTCCCACTTTTTCCACACAAGCTGAATTTTTCAGGACCTATAATAAATGTGTTGCAGCAGCCGTAGCTGAAGACGAAGATGCTGGACATATTTAATTAGGGCGTAAACCCATGACGTCTCTCATTACTTATTGTTATACCATTGTTAGTTTATAAGCAAAAAATATGGGATTCGCTCTATTACCTTGTCAAGACATAAGCGAAACTTTTATAAAGAATATTTTTTTTTCATTTAGGCCTTCCCTTTTTGTTAAATGAGTGTTATATTTAAAAATCACTATTTTTTAATTAAATTTTTGTACGGTTGAAACCGAGATATTTACATTTAATTTTTTTTTCGGCCATATGGGCTAATGCAAATGATTTTTTTGAATAATTATCAAAAAATACTTCCTACAAAGACCTTATTGTGCATTGAACCAAAAAATAAGTATTTTTTCCTCTATAAGATGGTACCGATATCTCGATTTTTTATGATAGTGTCCTTTTGTGGAGTCTAATTTTGTAT
>MU190898.1:0-10520 GCA_016904865.1 Pissodes strobi
GTACAAAAATGTAGATGAATTATATATAAAAACATTCATAATTTAATACCCTACACGTTCATATAATAATCTCGATTTTTAGGTATACTGCCCTTTTGCCCGTTATGATTTTTTATTACCTTCGGATTTTGAATTAATATAATAAAGCCTTCATTCTGTGAAAATTTCAGCTTGTAACCCCGAGGTGCCCACAGAAGTCAAGATAAGTTATAAGTAGCACTCTACTATTATGTTCATTCGCTTTCGCTACCTTCAACTGCAATTAAATTTTTATGACGAAAACCATTTTACTTTTATTCATTTGTATGCCGGTAGTTGAGTATCATATTATATAAGATGGGCTTCTACTAATCCAAACAACAGTACCTCTTTAATAACTTTAGCCGTTTTTTAATCAACTTGCATTCGCTATACTTGTAATTAATGTAATTAAAAAATGGTTGTTATAAGGTTACGAACTAAACATAAATGAAACCTCCTATTAAAGCGTATATAATATAGCAGGATAAACGTAGCTGAATATTATATGTGTGGGCAAAGACAATCCACAGGGATTGTCTTTGGTGTGGGTGAAACAAATTAGTAACAAGCTGGTCTCAGCGGAAATGTTTAGATAATAACCCCTTATTTAGCCTCCGAAGAGTCCCCTTCAGTCCCACTGGTGAAAGGTTGAAAATAATCGCTGCCATCTTGATTTTTTGTTTTTTACAATGTTTCCTCAATTTATTTCAAAAACACTTTGACATTTTTTGTAAATAATAAAGTTCTGAACATTTTGTCTCTATGTATTTTTTCTCCAAAGTAAAAGGTAACAGGTAAAAAGCTAATTTAAGAGTCTGTTTCAAATAAGTTCCACTTTTCATATGTATTTTGTAAAAAATATGAACTATAGCTATTATTTCTGAATGGATTTAAGGTCGCAGCCTCTTTAAGTACTCAGACTTTGTGTCGATTTCAATAGGAATAATAGCTTCTTGTGATGTAAATAATTGTAATAGGGTCAGGAAATTGGTGAAGTCCTTTCTAATAATTGCATTGGAAGAAAATTTACTGATATTCAATGCAAAAGAAAGGAAAATATAAAAAATTGCTGTCATGACCAGTAGCATCGAAGTAAACAATGCATATGTAGACTTTAACCCTATGTCTCTTTTTAACCGGATACTTTTTTCAAATAACACCAGAAGAAATTAAACATTGCTTCAAATTTGAATTATTGCCTTACCCTTTGCACTTTTTAAAGATGGCAATTTGAGAAGAGGAACAAAATCTCAACTGCTGCAGGAACTTGATCAGATTCATAGTCCCGAAAGTAGTTCTCAGTGACATACATGTTTCTCCAATATGCAACTTATGTCATTCACGACGATACCAAGGATTGTGTCTTAATCCTCGACGGATACCGTGAAGAGACTCTACCAAATAGTAGGGTGTAGATTAAATCTAATTTTGACTGTGCCTCCCACTTCGATGTCACAAGCTGAATTTTTCAGGGATGGAAGTACATGATAAGGTAACCCTTATTCCGGAGGTAATACAAAATTAGACGGTGCAAAAGGGCACTATCATAAAAAATCGAGATATTGATACCACCGTATAGAGAAAAACATAGTTATTTTTTGGTCCAAAGCACAAAACCTTTTGTAGGGAGTATTTTTTTATAATTATTTTAAAAAAATAATTGGCATTAGCCCTTATGACCGAAAACAATTTTAAACGTAAATATCTCGGTTTCAGCCGGGCAAAAATTTGATTAACAAGTAGTATTTTTTAAATATACCATTCATTTGGCAAAAAAGGAAGACCTAAATAAGAAAATACTATTCTTTATAAAAGATTCGCCTATGTCCTGACAAGGTAATAGAGTAAATACCATATTTTTTGCTTGTAAACTAACAATGATATAACAATAAACAATGAGAGACGTCATGGGTTTACGCCGCGCCACGCCTTAATTAATTTAGACCGCCAGTTGCATCATTCATAGTCTATCTTTCTCTTCGCCTTCACGTTTAGCATGCTTTGTTTCTCTCTGCGTGCCGGCAGATCCAACACATATAATATATGATTATAGACCTATTAAGACTTGTTTTATTTTATTTGTATTATAAAACTTCTCGTTAGGTGTCAATTTGCAATCTGCCATATTGTATATCTGTTTTTATCAAAGAATTAATAAGTTTATGTGTTACCTATCTAGTAAATTTGAAAGAAATATAGACATTTTTTGCGTTTTTATTATATAGGTATACATACATCTGTTTCAGGTGAATATATCTGGGTAAGTTTTTGTTTAAAATTTTAATTACGGAAGAATGAGAGAGCAAAAATAGGGATGATGCTAAACGTCGCCAAGGCAATATGCTTGTTGATGCAACAAACAGGGTGCCTGGAAATTAGAGGTCAATGTTTTAATTACTATTTCATGTTTTACACTGAGGCCGAGGGAAAATTTCATTCAAATATACTATGTTCCAATTTATTTTATTCTGAATTCACCTGAAACAGATGTATGTATACCTATATAATGAAAACGAAAAAAATTTCTGTATTTCTTCCAAATTTACTAAATAGGTTCTTTATA
Organism: Pissodes strobi; assembly: GCA_016904865.1. Classification (NCBI taxonomy): domain Eukaryota; kingdom Metazoa; phylum Arthropoda; class Insecta; order Coleoptera; family Curculionidae; genus Pissodes; species Pissodes strobi. The sequence goes on from MU190898.1 coordinate 2,585, forward strand.
TGTAACACATGAATTTACTAATTCTTTGATAAAAACAGATATACAATATGGCAGATTGCAAATTGACACCTAACGAGAAGTTTTATAATACAAATAAAATAAAACAAATTTTAATAGGCCTATAATCATTATATTATATGTGTTGCATCTGACGGCACGCAGAGAGAAACAAAGCATGCTAAACGTGAAGGCGAAGAGAAAGATAGACTATGAATGATGCATCTGGCGGTCTAAATAATTACGGCGCGGCGCGGCATAAACCCATGTCGTCTCTCATTATTTATTGTTATATCATTGTTAGTTTACAAGCAAAAAATATGGGATTTGCTCTATTTCCTGGTCAAGACATAGGCGAAACTTTTATAAAGAATTGTATTTTCTCATTTAGGCCTTCCTTTTTTGTCAAATCAATGGTATATTTAAAATAGACCACTTGTTAATAAAATTTTTGCCTGGCTGAAACCGAGATATTTACGTTTAAAATTATTTTCGGCCATAAGGGCTAATGCAGATGATTTTTTTTAAATGGATATAAAATAATACTCCCTACAAAGCCCTTTTTGTGCTTTGGACCAAAAAATAACTATGTTTTTCTCTATACGGTGGTATCAATATCTCGATTTTTTATGATAGTGCCATTTTGCACAGTCTAATTTTGTATTACCTCCGGAATAAGGGTTACCTTATCATGTACTTCCACCCCTGAAAAATTCAGCCTGTGACAAAAAAGTGGGAGGTAAATCGTTTTCTAGAGCGAATATATTAACACATACACTCTACTAAAAGACAGTCTACAAAACGATGCAGATCAAACGGGAGCATACAAATTTCCATATATGCCCAAGCTTCAGTAATTGTAGTACAGGAGGATTTTCTAATGAACAGCCAAAACAAAACACAATTTATAAATACTCTTCGATCCTAATAACACAATATATTGTTTTTACATGTCATATTAGAATGTGACACTACATCTTTTTTATTTAATACATCCAAAAAATATGTCTGTCGCTACTTGAGAAAGACAAGGATCTCTCTCAAAACCGACATATTTTTGTATAATATGAAAAATTACATATCAGTCGAGATTAAATTTTATTTTGAAGCAGTATCGCTGCCCAAGACATATTAATGATATTAACCTATTGAAGTATTTTTCATACAATAAAATCGCATCGAGACAAGGACTTAACTCTACATTTATTTTGGCGACTTTGCCCCAACTGAAGATTTTGTACAGCAGCCTATGCTCAGGACATATTTTCAGGTACCCAATCGTAAAAATATAATGAATTTTTCCAAATATTATGTGTTTTTTAGATTTAAGAATGGATTGGCAACGATTTAGATCTCCTGCAGTATGGGTGGAAAAAGGGTAAGCAACCCGATAACTGCACAACGCAAACAAGATATAGCGTCTTCTGACCTATTAAAATTGATATTTTGCAATGCTAAAGAAATCAATGCTCTAAACACTGGGACTTAAAATGTTTTTCTAAGTGTGGCCAGTGTTACGGGATCAGTTGTACAAACCTCTGTTTCTTGGCGGATGAGAACGAAGGTGACGCTCTGAATGACGTCTAAAAGCAGTTTTTGAACAGTGCATGTCGCCGTGATGCGAAGGCAAAGACAAAGAAATAAATATATGTATCAAAACCTTACGGACTTGTTTCTATCATTATTACACAGTCGTTTAAATGGATATAATCATAAACCTAACTGAGTAGTTAGGTTTATGATATAATTTATATTTTGTGCAAAAATTTTATAAAATTGGAAATGTGCTAAACAGACTTTAAAAAATAACAATTCCTCTGTTAATATTCATTTTAGAGAAAAGTGTATAAATATAAAATATCCAGAACTTTATTCTGCACAAAATTTGTTTTCAAGTTTTTTCCAAAAAAGTTACGAAAACGGAGATATTCGAAAAAAAAACAAAAAAAAATCCAAGATGTCGGAATATTTTTTAAACCTTCCCTTAGTGAGACCATATGGGATGTTTGGGGACTTAAACAGGAGATCGTTATCCAAAAATTCCCGTAGAGGTCGGCTTGTTACTAATTTGTTTCACCCTGACGATGATGCCTAGATTAACTGCTAATATATTAATTGTGAAACTTCGTCAATAAAAAAAGATTTTAATTTTTGAATTAGTGCAGTTTAATTCTATGACCATTGAACATTGCCTGAAACGTGTGATAAAAACTCCTATTAAAATGGTAATAAATTAACACAGAGCAAAGCGGCTATATGGAGTAGTTGCTTAATCCATTAATGCACGAATTAACTTTTTTAGATAATTATTTTTGCGCTTAATATGAAGTCATTTTATTTTTTAAGTCTGTCAGAAACTGGCGAAACATAGATAGTTCCCATGGGCTTTCCAGAATAAAAAATCAAATTTTCGTGGCAAAAAGATATTTATTAAACTTACCTTCGCACCGTTTATTGGAAGAGGTTTCTGGATATCTTTCAAGAGACCGCTTCCTACCGAATTCCCCCCCCCCCTTATCCATGGATAATGAATATTAACCCTTTAAAAGACATAAATTCGGTACAGCAACATCTACAAGCAAATAGACCACACAGACTAGCCCTTACAGAAACACAAGTCTGTCCTACAACAACAACAGTAAACTACGCCTATCCTGGTTACGACTTACATACCCGATTTAGACATAAGTTAGGAATATGCCTTTTTGTCCGAAGCGACCTTTCATGTCACCGCGAGGAAACACTCGAACCGAACAACCTTGACATCATGTGGCTCAGGTTCACCGCCAAGGGATTAAACAAGTTTATATGTTGTCTCAGCTGCTGGCTTACTCAACTTGTAGACGCACCAACTCAAATCTCAACGGGAATTCGCACCTCCTGAATCTTTTTCTAACCACCAATCCTGACCAGTACACAATTACAGTTGGTCCATCATTAGGTACTTCCGACCACAAACTTATTACAACGGTTTGTGAATTGCCATTTCTACAGAAGAATCCATTATTGCCTCGCAAAATCTGACATTACATTTCTGCAAACTGGGACGGTCTAAGGGAGTTCTACCTAGATTTTCCTTGGATCGACGTCTGCTTTGGCACTGACGACGACGACCCGTCAGCCTGCTGCAAAGAGATCACGTAAGTAATCTCCTCAGGAATGGAAGCATATATTCCAAATTTCATCAAGTTACCTTCAAAAGAAAAGCCCTGGTTCGATAGAAGATGCGAAAGAGCTGTACGTAGGAAACAGCAAGCCTACAAGTACTGGCAGCAAAATCATACCGCTGAAAATCGCAATTATTTTGTCGAAGCGAGAAACGAATGCAAACGTGTGATCGACGAAACTAAGGACAAACACAATCAAAGGATCAGGAATAAACTTTTGCAATGCCCCAGTGGCTCCAAGAATTTCTGGTCGGTAGCAAAGGCAGCAAGTAATAACTTTACAAAAACGTGTCTCCCACCTTTGACAGACGAACGTGGCATCACGGCGGCTACTGTCAAGGAAAAAGCAAACATGTTCGCCTAGGGGTTCGCGAGACCGAGACCGAGACCTGGCAAGTCTCGGTCTTGGTCTCGAAGAAAAAATTTTGTCTCGATCTCGGTCTTGTCTCGGTTTGGTCTCGGTCTCGGTTTGAGCAAATAAAAAGTAATTAAATAATTTACTGTTTTATTTCGTTAATAACACAAACGTTACTTCGGAATGTTAAGTTAAATAAAACATCTAATGAGTGTCTTTTGTGTATCAGTTCTTGGTGTAGATGTGATATTAGGGATAAACTTCTTAAATAATTTTACATTTTTTGTTTGCAACAGTTGTTTGTATAATAATAGTTATATATTTCATGTTAGTTTCTAAACTGTTGTTTTGATATAAAAATGCTTACCTCTAATGTAGGTAGGTATACAATATACAAGTGATAGGGATTTTTAAGTATGTACACATAAAAACTAGGTACAAGGTGGCCCGTTTATTATGGGATGATACCCTATCTCAGAATCTACGGTGTGTACGAAATAAAGTTTAATACAAAAGTTGATTAGATTTCCCTAAACTTTTAAAATATCATATTTTAAAAGGGTGTTCGTAGTTTCGTGGACAAGTATCAACTTCCTTATTTTAAATAGAATACCCTGTATATTAAGGCATTTTTGAATTCCTCGGAAAATTCTAGATATGTTTTATATATAATATCCTATACTTAAGTCTAACCGTTTTTGACATATTTTCAACTTTATGTCAAAAATGACGTTTGCAGGACTAAATATAACTATCAATTTCTCCCCTTGAAAGCCATTGTTATTTAATTGGAGTTGGGTTCCTTGTAGAAGGGGATATACTTTAGTGGTCTGTGTTGACATTTTGATAAGAAATAAATACAGGGTGATCAAAAACTGAGATTAAAAACGAAATGAAAAAAATCGTTAAAAGTTATTTTTTTCAAATGGAAACCCTCTATTTTTATAATTTTATCTTATTCAGCATTAAAAATAAGGGTGACTTTGTATAAGGTTATCTATTCCAAAAATGCGTAGTTTTTGAAATATTGGCGATTTAACAGTTTTCTATCGTAAAAATGCTATAGGGCATTTAAGTCTTGTTAATTAGTTGGCCATGACGGTGAGGCGTGGTGAAAAAAAACAATTGAGCATTACAGAAATGACACTATTTCTTGTCGTTTGACAATATACCTACTTATTATTAATAATCATGCCGGCCGGGGCGTTTAAGTTATTAACACGAAGATTATTTAAATTGATGTATTCTCTATCAGGAATGTAGGTATCAAAGTTTATCAAGAACATGCTAGACATTTGCTGATAGATATCCAGATAAACAGAAACCATCGCGAAATAGTGTTAAACGAATAATGGAAAATTTCAAAAATTTAATTAAGTATTGTTTTAGATTTCATTTTTAATTTTTTTTTTAGGAAAACGCTTAATGATAACTAGAACAATTTTTATTATTAACACATATAATCGTAACTAATGCTTATTAAGACAACACTTAACACAATAACTATTGCAATAAGTTTTGTGTATGTCCACCATTTTGGGCAATACACGTTGTATAAACTGTTTCTAAATATGAAATTGCATTCTGCACAAACTGACCTTCATTAAGGAAATTCACACCTTCTTCGATTCTGTGCCGCAATTCATACACTGTTGTTGGCTTTTGCTTATATACAATTTCTTTTAGGGTACCCCATAAGAAATAGTCCATGAGAGTCAAGTCTGGACTCCTGGGTGGCCATCCAAAATTTCCGTTTTCCCCGATCCAGTATTGATAACGATTGGACAAGTAATTGGTTATCGCTGGACTCCTATGCTAAGGAGCGCCGTCCTGTTGCCATATTAAATGTCGCAATTCTAATTGTGGCACTTGGTTCTCGATAAGCTGTTGGATATCATTGCTTAGGAGTTGATAATATCTTGCGGAATTTATATTTTCGTCGTAGAATAGTGGCCCTAGAATTCTTGATTGCAAAATTGCGCACCAAACCTTAACTGATTTTCTTCCTTGTGTTTTCACCTCTATTATTTTCTTTTCATTTTTATTGCTCCAGTTTATTGCTATTATACACCTTAGTTGCAGTAGTAAATATTGATTCATCCGTCCAAACAATATTACGAAAAATATTCTCAGCAAAATGTCTATCCATTAAAATACTACAAAATTCCACCCTTCTGTTATAACCTCTTTCTTCTAATTTTTGAACTATTAAATATTTGTAAGGTTTCCATCCATTCAATTTTAAACAAGTTTGGATAGATGTTCTTTTAAAATCTAAGTCCAGAATTGCCTGTCGGGTGGAAGTTTCAGGAGATTCTTCAAAATGCAGTAAGATGCTAAGTTGATTTTCATTGCTCAAAACATGACGGCACCTTTGTTTTTCTTTGCAACAGACTTTGATTTCTTAGAAAACACTGGTAGATTCAGGTCGAAAATCTTTTTTTCTGGATGGCGTCTTAGAGGGAATTTGGTAACATAACTTCTTAGCGCCAAGACTGGGCTTTTATTGCTGGATAAATAACATTCCAGCATATCGGCTCTTTCTTCTGGGGTACACATTGAATAACTTTAGTATATTAATAAAAATAAAACAATATAACAATAAAATAACAATAATAATATAAATTGACAGAGTTAGGTAGTATAAAAACTGTTAAACATTGATTTCCAAACTCACAGAAAGCCAAAATAGTGTCATTTATGTAGTGCTCGACTGTTTTTTTTGCCGCGCCTCGCCGTCATGGCCAACTAATAACAAGTGGCGTGGCCACTCGTGCCTGCGGCACGCGCGAGGCCCTTCGGGCCTCGTTTGTGTGACCTTCGGTCACACATTATTGCCACGCTCCTATCCGTACCGTGGCCTATAATTAGAAAGCCCTTATAATTAGATTTACCAATCGCTAGTCTACTTTTACCGTGATAAATTTCTAATTGGTTGCCATGTCACCGACTTGTCAACGTCAATCGTTATTTTTTTTTAATCTTTATCTAAATACCAAATATCAAATCCCTAAGTCGTACGATTGACGAATCATGACGATTTTTTACTTTTTTTTTGGTTACCATAGCAACCAATTGTTTAGTATGAAATTATGCTTCATAAAGAATCCTAAGTACCATGCTATATATTTTATTAGTGATATACATATTGTTAATTGGTTGCCATGCTAACCGACTTGTCAACGTCAATTGTTAATTCTTTTTAATATTTACCTAAATACCATATATCAAAACTTTAAGTCGTACGATTGACGAATTATGACGATTTTTTCCTTTTTTCGTTACCATAGCAACCAATTTTTTAGTATGAAATTATGCTTCATAAACAATCCTAAGAACCATACTATATATTTTATTAATGATATACATATTATTAATTGGTTGCCATGGTAACCGACTTGTCAACGTCAATCGTTATTTTTTTTAATCTTTACCTAAATACCAAATATCAAATCTCTAAGTCGTACGATTGACCAATCATGACGATTTTTTACTTTTTCTGGTTACCATAGCAACCAATTTTTTAGTATCAAATTATGCTTCAAAAACAATCCTAAGTACCATACTATATGTTTTATTAGTGATATACATATTATTAATTGGTTACCATAGTAACCGAGTTGTCAACGTCAATCGTTAATTTTTTTTTAAATCTTTACCTAAATACCAAATATCAAATCTCTAAGTCGTACGATTGACGAATTATGACGATTTTTTATTTTTTTTTTTGGTTACCATAGCAACCAATTTTTTAGTATCAAATTAAGCTTCATAAACAATCCTAAGTACCATACTATATCTTTTATTAGTGATATACATATTATTAATTGGTTGCTATGGTAACCATGTTGTCAACAAAAAATGCTGACATACTTTCACCTCTACTTATAGATTGACACCGAAAAAAGGAAAAGTTGATCCTTGTTTACACGAACAAAAAATTGCCAAAAAATTGTAACTTGTCTTGTTTTCACACCCTGTAAATTAACAGATCGTAACCAAAATCAATAGGCTTCGAGGGTTTGTGGACCTCTACTTCTATGCCGAATTTCAAGTTGCTATCTTCAAAATTGCGACTTGTAAATGCCAAAAAACGGTAATTTGTCCTGTTTTCACACCCTGTATATTAACCAATTGTAACCAAACTCAACAGGCTTCGAGGATTTTTGGACCTCTACCTCTATGCAAAATTTCAAGACGCTATCTTCAAAATTGCTACCTCTAATGGCCAAACAACGGCAACTTGTCCTGTTTTCACACCCTGTATATTATCCGATCGTAACCAAAATCAACAGGCTTCGAGGGTCTGTGGACCTCTACCTCTATGCAAAATTTCAAGTCGCTATCTTCAAAATTGCGACCTGTAAATGCCAAAAAACGGTAACTTGTCCTGTTTTCACACCCTGTATATTAAACG
>MU190898.1:10530-30121 GCA_016904865.1 Pissodes strobi
ACGTGTCTTACCGAATACTTTCATTCGACATCAAAAAAAAGAAAAGTTGGTCCTTGTTTACACGGACAAAAATGCCAAAAAACGCCAAAAAACGGTAACTTGTCCTGTTTTCACACCCTGTATATTAACCGATCGTAACCAAAATCAATAGGTTCCGAGGGTTCGTGGACCTCTACCTCTATGCCAAATTTCAAGTCGCTATCTTCAAAATTGCGACCTGTAATCGATCCCATCACACACACACATACATACACACATACATACACACATACAGACAAAAAATCAAAATTTTTTTTTTCGATTACAAATCGATAGGTATAAGTTTCAGAGCGATCCGACGTACCGTTACGAAGTTTTTCTCCCGATTGGTCTCGCCCTATAGAAAGCCCTATATTATAGATAAGGGCTTTCTAACAAGACTTAAAAGCCCCATAGCATTTTTACGATAGAAAACTGTTAAGTCGCCAATATTTCAAAAACTACGCTATTTTGGAATAGATAACCTAATACAAAGTCACCCTTATTTTTAATGCTGAATAAGATAAAATTATAAAAATAGAGGGTTTCCATTTGAAAAAAATAACTTTTAACGATTTTTTTCATTTCGTTTTTAATCTCAGTTTTTGATCACCCTGTATTTATTTCTTATCAAAATGTCAACGCAGACCACTAAAGTATATCCTCTTCTACAAGGAACCCAACTCCAATTAAATAATAAAGGCTTTCAAGGGAAGAAATTGATAGTTATATTTAGACCTGCAAACGTCATTTTTGATATAAAGTTCAAAATATGTCAAAAACGGTTAGACTTAGGTATAGGATATTATATATAAAACATATCTAGAATTTTCCGAGGAATTCAAAAATGCCTTAATATACAGGGTATTCTATTTAAAATAAGGAAGTTGATACTTGTCCACGAAACTACGAACACCCTGTATATATTAAAATAAAGTATTTTAAAAGCTTAGGGAAATCTAATCAACTTTTGTATTAAACTTTTTTTGGTACACCCCGTAGATTCTGAGATAAGGTATCATTCCATAATAAACGGGCCACCCTGTACATACCGATTTATGTCAATTTTATTGTCAAAGTCAACGCTTTTTCTTCTTATTTTTTACATTTCTTATCAGTTGTAGCGTAGCCATACAAAGTGATGTCATTTTCAAACATTCTGAATATGGAAACATTTATTTTGAAAACTCTTAAAATTAATGGACGAAACATTAACCATGTATTTATCGGTCAAAAATAACTAAAATTTTTCTTAAAAATATATATCGGGAAGGGAGCTAGAGCCTCTTAAAAATAGGCCCCTGAATATGGCTTTCTTTAATTATTTCCGAAACGGTGTCAAATAGAGTTTTAAAATTTGGGATTCTACTAACTTTAATATTCTGAATTCAAAAATGGAATTAAAAATTAAAAATTTTAGTCAGGTGCGAACATTTTAGGGGGTGAATCTAAAAATTAACTTTTTTTGGGCTAACTTTTTATATATTTTTTCTTCAAATTTTGAAAATTAGATATTTTTTTCACAAAAAAGTGCCTCTTAGTTTGCTTCGCTAGGACGCAGCGTTTTTGAGAAAAACGGATTTTAAAGTATACTGACTGCCAAAAACGGGTGTAAAATGAAGGTTATAATTTTTGATATTCCCCAAAAATTGCTTTTGACGTTACAAAACTTCATATTATTATAAAATAGTAGAAACACTTGTTCCAGAAAAAAGTTATGACAGATTTTCAAAAATTGAGAAACTAGGCATTCAATTTACACCCGTTTTTGGCAGTCGGAATACATTTATAATCCTTTTTTCTCAAAACCCTGCGTCCTAATAATACGAAATAAGAGGCACTTTTTTACTCAAAAAAAATAAAATTTTCAAAACTTGAAAAGAAAATAAAAAAATAGCCCACAAAAAAGTTGACGTTAATTTTTTATATTCACTCCCAAAATGTTAAGCACCTGACCTAATTAAAATTTTCTATTTCTTATTCCATTTACGAATTCTAAATATTAAACTTAGTGTACATACTTAGGAGAATTCCAAAAGTTTAAAACTATTTTTTACACAATTTTCGAAATAATTAGAAAAAAAAGCATCTTTAGGGGCCCACCTTTAAGAGGCCCTAGCTCCCGTAGGGGGCGTTTCCCGATTTATGTTTATAGAAAAAATTTAAGGTTTTTTTGACCAATAACTACAGGGCTAATGCTTCGTCCACTTATTTTCTGACACTCTGTATATGTATACGGTATATAATGTGTAAGTGGATATGGTCAAAGTCAAAGGTGGCCATTCATCTTTTAATATACTAATCTGACACGGTTGTACCAGAAGCAGATATCCAGTTGTTTTAATTGATATGCGATGTTTTATTACCTTGTAGATATTACGAAAAATGTGAAAACTCATAGCTGTTTATTGCTTGGAAATGGCTCAAAATAAGTTATCTACATAATTACATATTATGTACATAACAGTATAACCTTTCTTCTAGAATCTTAAAAAGAAATGGCCCAATTGAAAATAAACAAGCGTTATAGGTACCCGGATTTGCACGATTTTTCAATTATTTTGGTTGGCATAAATTGCTAATAATATACATAAAATTTTGATTTTTTCAGAAAAATAGGTTTTGAAAATTCAACAAATAAAAATATTTTTCGAGACCGAGGCCGAGACCGAGAATCTCGTTACCTTGGTCTCGGTCTTGGTCTCGGTCTCGATAGGTAAGTCTCGGTCTCGGTCTCGATTCTAATTTCTCTTTTTCGAGACCGAGATCGAGACAAGACCGAGACCGAGACCATAGTCTCGCGAACCCCTATGTTCGCCAAAATGTTTTCATCGCACTCTACCTTAGACGTCCCCCAAGGCAAGGCTCTCTCCACCATATCGAACATCAACACTACCATGGCAGAAGTCAAGTTTCATCATCGTGATATTCGTAAAATCCTTAAAGAATTAGATACGCAAAAGGCATCAGGATCAGACGGAATACCTGCCATCGTGCTAAGGAACTGCGCCAACGAACTAAGACTCGTTTTTTCCAGATATTTTTCTCCATCTTACGGAAAAGGGATTTACCAATCTTCTTGGAAAGTCGCTTAAGTGCAACCTGTTCCAAAAAAGGCAAGAAAACTACGCCCTCAAACTATTGCCCAGTTGCCATGCTTTCAATAATCTCCAAAGTCATGGAAGATGTAGTCAATCAGCAACTACTCAACTACCTTGAGAACAATCAGCGATGTTTAATACGGCTTTGTCAAAAAGAGATCGACAGGAGATATATTGGTCTATGTCACTCATATATGGAGTAGATCAACAGGGAACAAGGAGAGTCTCGAGCGATTGCGTTCGATATTTCGAAGGCATTCGACAGAGTTTGGCATGACGGACAGCTCAACAAACTGCCGTCCTTCGGACTGCCAGCCTCTCTCTGCACGTTGCAGTTGATGGACATATCCATAAACCGAGATACCACATATTCCACAGTCGATAATGCCAAGTGGACTCAGCTCAACACCCTCCATGTGAACATGCTTATATCAATATTCTAAACCGAGCTAATTATTAAGCAGTAATTTGGAAGCGATATTTGGATAAGTTTCCCGAAATTCCACAACGAGAATATCATGAGTGGATGGTGGATGACGATGGTATGGTTAACATCAAGTTGGCGACTGGAGCACCAGCACCCGAGCCAGCACCTGAAGTAGTGTTAGAACTCCTATGCGTGCAGACTACCCAACTGTGAAAATACTACCGAAGAAGAGAAAGAGATCGCAGATTTTAATGTGTGCAAATGTTTTGAAGGTAACGAAGAAGATGATTTTTAATTTTTGGTTAGATGTTACAGCGTTAAAAGTGATATTTCCGATTTCCGCTAGACCCGTGCATGTAATGCATCAATTTAAAGACAATTTATTACTCTACAGGAGTTATGAAAAGGTTCTCCTTCTAATATACAGATAGTTATACTTAATGAAAAAAGAACTAGCAAGAAAGTGTTTCAATAATTCATTAATTACTAAAAACAGGTCGATTTTATCGGTTTTTATTTGGTTAAAAAAATAGTGAAATTGTATCAATAGCTCCAGAGATATAATTGTTTTTTTCTATTTTGGTATCATAAAGAAGTCTTTTCGATTCGCAAAGTAGTGTCGAAAAGAAGCTCTTTTCGACACTACTTTTGTAAACTGATTACTATGATATTAACAAAACTGTTCAATGCCTAGGCTCACTAGCAAAAATTTCGAGACCGTTTTGAATGGGATTCCTAATAATACAGACGTCAAAAGTGACAAGATGGACGTCCAACTTTTGATAGCGACTTGAATAAATTAATTGTTTTCATTAAAAAACGTGCAAAATAGAAAAAATAGTATAAAATACACGTTTTAAAAGACATTTAGCGCACTCGCACGTTAGGAAACACCCCGCAAGCAGGTCGTTTCCTAATTTCGTGCTCGTGCGATAAAATGTGGTCTTTTAAAACTAGTATCTTAATATACTATTCTAAAACTCAACATACGCCATCTTGGATTGGCCGCCATTTCTCTTGGGTACCACTTTGAGATAACTATCATGTATTTTTAACATCCTAACAAACCTGTATAATGTATAGCTACAGTGAAATGGAAAATAATTAGTAAACCCCAATTACGGAAAACCAATAAAATTAACCTAATTAATACAGTTTTTAGAAGTTTAGAAGAGTTTGAACGTATTCAAGACCTACTGTTCGGGAGTTCTTTTTTTTTGACCAAATCATGGCTAAATAGGTAAAAACTGAGCCATTTTTAAAAGCAATGACAATGTGCGAGATGCCATTAAAATGGAAATTTATATAGAATCGAAAAATGGGTTTCTATTTAAAATAAAAAGTTGGTATCACTTCCGCAAATCCTTAGGATAAGATAAATAAAAAATTAATATCTACATGTCTGACATTTCCAATTTTTATCTCAGAAAGAGCGGAAAAAATTGGACAGAAAGGACTTCATGGATCAGCAAGCAATATATTTTGCCTGTAATTTAACTGATGCCATGTAGAAAAACCATTTTCGTTATTGTGAGGTTAGCTCATAATATGGATTAAACCCGTGATCCAAATATTGAATACATTCCATATTAGAGATATAGCGGAAAAATTAACTATAAACTGTGTTTGTTTGCAGAAAAGCTATGTCATATAAAATAAAAGAAATCTGTAGCTGTATGAATGAATGACAGAGGTTAAGGTTAAAAAACGGGCCGCTTAAAGACGACAAAGGAATTTAATGTCCTGAGGACGACTTTATTTCACTTATGTCAGAAGGAAGGTTTCCCTTAGCAGGTACTACCTGAAAAATTGGAACAGCAACTCGAACAATGTTTACTTTCCATGGACAGTGATTTTTTTTTGGTTCAAATAAAACTGATATGCGCCTAATGACATACCAACAACTAGCTATTGCAAATAAATGTGCACCTCTAGCAAGTGGGAAATATGACTGAATTTATGTTTGCGTAGACATCCTAGTCTCTCCGTTAGAAAACCAACAGTCATAATTTTTGATGTGTAAACATTTTACGCGGCGGTATTAGGGTAATTCTCGGGAAAATGGTCGGAAGTGTCTTTCAGTGCTTCATTGAAAAACGACTTGCAAAATACGGGTGTTTTCGTTAGAATGCATGCGTTCCTATTTAACCTATGTCTTTACGATGCAATGAATTGCTTTTTTTATTTTCTTGTGGTTATATTTTTATTGATTGACTTTGGGCATGTTTTGGGTTAGTTTTGGTTAGTTTTTGTTCGCTGCGCCCCTGTAGCGAGCGAAGCGGACGGAGGGCTATGCATGGAGTGTAATATTAGACATTCTAATGCAAACGTTACAAATGCAAACATTAAACAACGCACGTCGCCGTCGGGCGGTATCTGTGACGGGAATGTGTTTTGCAGGCTATCTGTAACCGTAAGTGTAAAACATAAAACGTGTTCTTTATAACGCCAGAATATAGGTGACCAATTCCAAATAAGTGGTTGCCTATATTCAGGCGTCACGCGGCCTTAGGTGCCATCAGATTTTCATGCCGATGATGTCGATATAGAATATGTTTACACATCAGTGTCTCGAGTACTAGTAGACTCGCTCAATTTTTTCTGCAGATAGAGTGTTTAAATGCGATCTAACTGGATTTACTATAGTATCATCAAGATGCACTGATATAATATCTGTGAAAGAAAAGCGGCAAATAGTAAGAGTTACCTTAGCTCAACATGGTGCACTTGTTACAGCGAATCATTCCATGAGCTCTGGCTTTACATTTGTAATAGTATTTGCTTCGGATTTTCCCCCAAAAAAACATGAGTGTGCTGGGTGCCCATTTTTCGACACTTTTTACGGGGTATCTCGCTTAATTTTAAAGATAAAGGGTTGTGGTTTTCGCGAGACTCTGGTATTTTTTGTGAAACTAAACATGCCGTCAACAAAAATTTGAAATTTGCGCCATACGTTTTAAAGTTATAACTCAAATATATGTTTTTTTTTTTAAATAACACCCTGTATATTTTTAGCTTGTTAAATTAAGCATCTTCTGGACTTGCCTAAAATATATACAAGTATATATTTGTTTTTAAAATTAGATTAATGAACTACAGTTTCCTTCAAACAAATCATATTTTCTAATATTAAGCTATGAAAACAGAACATTTTGTAAACAAAAGAAAATGAGAATATGGCAGATCGCTTTTTAGAATAATATAAATATATAAGATTGACTAGCAAGTTATAAGTTTAAAATTGTGTATTCTGTTTAAAAAAAAAATGGCTAAAATGGAGATATATCAGAACTATGAAAAGTATGATATGTTGGTCTGCTACATACAGTCTGAAAATTCGCATGAGACCTCAGAACTATATCTTAACAGGTACACATTCTCTTTAATTCAGTCCCTTATTATTTTGTATTAATGTGCTTCATTATACTTCTTATTATAGATATCCGGAAAGAAGATAACCTTTCTCTGATCGGTTTTCTATACTTCAAAATAATTTAATTAATTATTAATCATTAATCTTTTTTTTTGCGATCAAGAAGAAAATTATACCACAAGGAAAATCAAGAATGAAATGAAACAAATGTTTTAGCCGTAGTAGAGGCAAATCCTCGAACATCATGTAGGGAAACTGAAGCAGACATTCTGGTCATTAAAAGCAGAGCCCAACAAATATTTAAAAAATATAAGTTCAGACCCTATAAAATACATATTGTTCAGAACTCACACCCTGGTTATGCTGAACGTCGGCTCTTTGGTATCTAGAAGAAATTCAAGTAAACAGCCATTTTGCTCGTTCAGTAATATGGCCCGATAAGACGTATCTTTCAAGTGCTGACATTTTTAACAGAAATAATACTAGACACTGACATCAAGAAAACCCTCACCTCATATTTGAGCGTAAGCGGCAGGGTTGCTTCGGCTTCAGCGTCGCATATTTCATTTTGGATGGACAAATAGTATATAGAATTTATGAAGGAAGCTTTTAAGCAGACCGGTATCTAGGTATATTGGAAGATGTAGTTCCTGAAGTCCTCATAGTTAATGTTCTCTTGGCTAGCTTGAACGCTATATATTTTCAGCAGGACGGAGCCTCTGCTCATAATTCCCTGATAAATCGCCTTTTTTTGGATAACCGCATTTTCCTGAAAAATGGTTAGGCACCCATGGACCAGTAAAATAGCCCCTCACTGGACTTTTTCGGTGAGGTCACTTACAAAACAAAATTTATGCCAAGCGTCACCGCAATCTATATGAACTTTATGGAGCCATTACCGTCACATTTCAAAATTTACAAAGACGTCCAATAAAACGAAAAACCAAAATGTGCGAATCATGTGTCAGAGAAAACAAAATAAGGAATGATATATACAAAACTTAAATTGTTATTAATTATTTATACTGTTAAATATTTAGGTAGGTACGTTATTGTGTTAATAAAGAAATATGTTTCAAAATTACTTTAAAACGTGTTCAGAATAAATAGTATTCAAAAATATTTCTTTTCTTTCATCAGCGCTATTACTATTAAATAACATAACGTATGTGGAGATAAATAAATATATACTGTTATACTTGGACTACTATTTTTGGAAAGCCGAGAAACTGCCTAATCTAACTTGTTAAAAATATACACGGTGTTCCATTAAAAAAAAAAACATACGTTTGCTTTATAACCTTAAAACGGATGGCGCAGAAAAAAACAACGCCACTGGATTCTACGGTAGAAGTTTAATAAGAATACATTTTCAGCTATCTAATAAGCTAAAAGGCAATTGAAATACGGGGGTTATGTCAAGAGTGATAATTTTCAAATTCATCTGGTATCTCAAAAACCAAGAGGGCTATGTAATTTTTGTTGACGGTATGTTTTAGTTTAACAAGAATAGTATAGCGTTAGTTTAAATAGAATAGTATAGCGAAAACCACAACCCTCTATCTTTAAAATTAAGCGAGATACCCCGTAAAAGTGTCGAAAAATGGACACCACCAGGGACAATTTTTGATTGTCGTATCGAGCGTCCAGTAAACCGCTTTTTATAGCATGACTGTAATATAAATGTTATATAAATGTTAGCTACAATACCCTCCGTTACGTTTCTCCCAATATTTGAAGACTTCATGCATGGCCTTATGCTCGCTTCGCTCGCTACGGGGGCTCAGCGAAAAGGAACTAGCCAAAACTAACCCAAAATATGAAAAGCCTGCACATTTGTATTATAGTCTCGCTATAAAAAGTCGGGATCTCGTACCCTCGATACAAATAAGCCACCGGGTCGATACAAATTTCACTTTTTACGGAGTAATTCAGACATTTTCTTGTTAAAGTTAATGCCATACAAATACGTGCTGTGCTGTTTATATTAGATGGACATAACACACATAGTATAAATATTGACCAATTTAAACCAGTCAAAGAGAATTAAATGACAATCCTATATCTCCCACGTACTACATTCTACAAGAAGCAGCATTTATGCAGGACACTAATGGGGCCATTAAAAGTTTTGTATAATGAAGAAATGATAATATTCCTTAGAAGTAATCAAGGCGCTGTAATGCAATTTAATATTGCAGAAGTATCCGGGAGAACATACCTTAAAATCATGGTGTAAGGTAATGAGGTCACTAGTTTGTGTTCCTAAAGGAGAAATATTTTCGAGGACTACGACTCGTTAGTAGCTGAAAAAGAATAAGTTAGTTTGTTAGAAGATGAAAAAAATTGGAAACAGGCAATGACGGGTCCTTTAGGCTCGTTCCAAGTATCCAAAAGATTGCTGGTACACGGGATCAAAAGCTAGGAAAAATCAATATAAGAGAGAAATGAAAGAACTGCTAAAAACTTCGCCTAGCTAAGGAACAAAAAATCAAGAATTATCATCTGCTTCAGAAAGTAACATACCAAGCATCAGTAGAATTTCTGTTAGTAAAATCGGTTGCAAAGCAGTTCTTCGAAAGAATCATCCAATTCGTTTCAATTTCAGGACCTCTCTGATGGAGACACCAAACAAATTTCCAAGCATGACCCTTCTGATGACGCTATGTGTATGTTTTATGGTGGTGACTGTTTAGCTGATACTAAGGGGCAAATATGGATTCATTGTGTTCTCTGTTGTCAATGTGCGCACGAAGACTGTTCAGTTGCTTTAATGCACATTAATATCTGCAATTTTTATCATAAATATATATTGTAGTATTGTATAAAGTTCTATTTTTAGGCATTGCATTATATGAAAATAGTACTTAAATAAGGTATTGTTGCAGTTTCGTATTATTGAAGTAAAATCTTTTTTAGGCGCACTGAGTACACTTTTTCGATCAGAAATGAAACTGAGCCATCGTGTATTGCATCACCCTCGCCTATGTTTACGTTAATCATTTTTTTTCGGAAAAAGACTGTTTTCAGAAAACACTTCGGGACAGCCGAATTGTTACGTCACATGTGCAATTTTTCAAAATTTTGCCTTGATATACGATAACTATCGAAAAAAATACTTAATTTTCTTGAAATTTTCTGAAACAGGTTCCTTTTCACGGTTTTCCGACCCCTACTGTTTTCTTTAAGCTTGTATATTTATCAAAAAGGTGTCACTGGATCGTTCTAGCGCGGGAAAAGTCGTGAGGATCATGCAACAGCTCGATAGGGAATTTAGAGGAGAAAAATATATGCTTCTCTGCTTCGAAAATGTCGGGAAAATGGATTTTTGAGGGTAAATTTAAAAACATCGATTTGTAGGTCAAAAAAATTAATATTTTCGTTTTCTAGTTGAAACAATTCTCTACGTAAAGAATCGTGCAAGAAGACACTTTAGAAATAATAATGCCTTTTATACAGGTTGAACTCGTTGAATTTAAACTTAGCGATTTCGAGTTTTGTCACAACGTGTCACGACATAATATTTTATTACTGGAAAACCGAACGATTTAGTGCAACCAAAGTTTCGTACATTAAAGCACGGAGTTACGAGTACAAAGTACCAAAAAAACGCTATTTGAAGTGAAAACTATGCCGGTATGAATACTTTTATCCACTTTTAACAACAAGTATTCCAATGGCGCCACCAAGAGCCTTTTAAAAAAAATTTGAATAGTTTTTAATATCACTTTGTAGAAGTTTTCACTTCTGTCGCATGGTCTTAAACACAATCCATATTTTTTGTTTTATGTTTAGATGTCCTATTCAATATTAGCAGACTGGTTAGCATTTTCCTAAGTAGCAGACACGTTAATACCTCACCATAGAGCAACTGTAATATAAATGTGAACCATCATACTCCCGTTAGCATAATGCGATACTTTACAGTTCCAAAGGGGGACAAAGAACACAAAGTCAAAGTCACCGTCAATGTATATGTGTATTTAGTGGTTACACGTGTTTCGCCTTACGGCATCATCAGACCTAAATAAAATGATAACGTAGAACCACAGAAAAATTAAAACTAATGAAAAAACATACCTTAATTATGTAAACAACAACCACAACGCTCACAAGTTAAAATGATAATACAGGTACTGTTGGTGTTTCATTTACAACTAATTTTTCAGTAATGTTTAGTTGTAAATGAAACACCAACAGTACCTGTATTATCATTTTAACTTGTGAGCGTTGTGGTTGTTGTTTACATAATTAAGGTATGTTTTTTCATTAGTTTTAATTTTTCTGTGGTTCTACGTTATCATTTTATTTAGGTCTGATGATGCCGTAAGGCGAAACACGTGTAACCACTAAATACACATATACATTGACGGTGACTTTGACTTTGTGTTCTTTGTCCCCTTTTGGAATTAAAGATTAAGTCCCTTTGAGAATTATGGATGATTATTTTGTATTATACTTTACAGTCCTACGGCATTATGCTATATTATCCGCTTCTGATTGGTGGGTTAATGTCACTTTAGAGTACCGTTAACTCTTCACGCACGGCCCTTCGCTTGCTCCGCTCGCTCAGGGGTGCAACCAAACAAAACTAACTCATGCTAACGCAAATTTACAAAAAGAAACAAACGTAACCTTTAAAAAATAAAAGAAACATGTCTCGTCACTGATGGGAACCGAACGCAGGCTGTCCATATTACAAACACAGAATCTGAACATTGCACTACTAGACCTGTCGCAATAAATTCGCTGGAGATAAAGTGAAAGTGACGTTAACCCACCAGTTAGAAGCGGCTAATATAGCATAGTGCGGTCGGACTGTCAAGGATCTTAAAAGGCCTTCCGCTGTGTTTCGTCTTCAAATATTTAAACATTTCATGCAAGACCATCCGCTCCCTCCGGGAGCACAACCAACAAAAGTCAACCAGAGCTAATCTAACATATAAGAATTATCTGCATTTATATTACTATCATCTTATGGCAAGATGCTAATGTGTCTGCTATCTAAAAAATATTAGGAACACTTTGTAGGATTCCAGTAAAATGCTGATTTATGTACTAGTAAATTATTTGTAGTTGTAAAATAATGATATCCATATTACTTTAGGAATCGCCGACCAATGCTTTTAGTTCATACGTCACGCATCCACTTCCCCTTATATCTCAAGATTCCAAGAATATATCTTTTAGAGTCCAAAACTAAAGTGGTATTCCATATATGGCAACCTTACCCAAATATATGGAAAACATTTCAATTATTTAATCCCATAAGCAAGTTTATTTATTTACTCCTACTATTTGATATAAGTGTGCTCTTGACTGTAAATAAAGCGATATCGCATCGAAAAAAAAAAGCTGGAGCTTTTAAATTTTATTTCATCAGTTCTTTAATTAGCTTCCATAAAACTTTATATTTTGTTACGAAGTATAATATTTTATTCCATATATTTCCACATTAATACTTTCATATTTTAAACCAATAGAAGCAACGTAAACTATTCTATTCCGTTAGTAGACAAATTTACCATAATCGATTAATTCCACCGGCAAACATTTGGCCAGTGCAAATTTGCAAGGCCTAATATCAACTAAAGTTTATTGCTTCAATATTGACGTGTTCATGTCTCCTCTGTAGCGGTGCGCGCTTTGCGTTTGATTTAAAACAATTAAAATATAAATAAAACTTACATTTTTCAACTAATCAACCGCTTTGCCGGAAAAACGGACGGATAATTTGGTGTTTTTCACCGTTTATACGCCTCTTTCTCTCTTAAAAAAAAAAAACATATTTTAAACATATTAATTATTATGTTCTTATGAGCCACTTAAGCAATACTCAGTCTTGTCAGGTTAAGGCAGTTTAAATAAGAACATAAACATATGTATCCACGTTTTGACTCCGTGTGCGTACAAATTTTGCTGGCCCTAATACTTCAAAAAATGGGAACATTTTCAAAATGTGTACACGGAGAGTGTAGAAAATACAAAAATTTAATTAAATAAAATAACAAATTTTGCAGAGAAACAGTAAAGTTCCCGTTAAAATGAAATTATAAAAGTCAAATAACATTTTTTCAAAGTGCACCATTGGGCAAAAAATTCAGAAGATATATTGGAAAAATGTCGAAAAACTTCATTTTTTTAAAATTTCCTCCTTAATTAAATATAAACTTTTTATCGTAAAGTGTTTTGGAAATAATTTTTTTATTCTTTGATTGTGGGATACGAAGGCTTGTAAAAGTATATGTAAAATTCCACTCTTTACAGAACTGTATGACACATGAATAATTAAATTGAAGGTCACTTCAACTTCGTAGGAAAACCTAATCTTAAAAAAAATGTGCTTTAAATAATTTATTACAATTTGCGAATTAGCATCCACATCGAAACGAATTAATTGAATCCATTTAGCATAGCAAAGATCTATACATACATCTTTGAATATAGTATCCCATTAAAATTAAATACAATTGTATGTCCATATAAAATATGTCGCAGCCTTCTCTTACTCTTCAGTTTTTTAAGTATATCATGCTTTAATAAAGCCATTCTTTGATTATTATTTTGCAACATCTAGCAAACTCTATAACCGGATTTAATATCTCGATATAAGTAGTCATACTTGGCCAGTAAAAAACATTTTAACGATTTTCATATGAGAATAATAAGTTTTGAACATCATCACCTTTATATAATAGTCGATTAAAGTCCATGATTTCCTGAATAAACTAACTAATAAACAATATTATAATAAACTTGCAGACCCGATTTAGACATAAGTTCGGAATATGCCTTTTTGTCCGAAGCGACCTTTCATGTCACCGCGAGGAAACACTCGAAACGAACAACCTTGACGTCATGTGGCTCCATTTCGCCGCCAAGGGAGTAAACAAGTTTATATGCTGTCTATATCGCCCTCCAAGCGATAGAGCCTACTAAAACTTTTTTACAACACTAGCTACCACTTTTGACTCAATACATGTCGATCACCCCAATTCAGAAATAATCGTTCTGGGAGACTTCAGTGCCCACAACACCAACTGGCTCAAGCATCACAACAAGACCGACAACGAAGGTAGAGAAGCTGAAGCATTTGCCATCAGCTGCTAGCTTACTCAACTTGTAGACGAACCAACTCGAATCTCCGAAAGGGGCGAATTCGCCGCCCTCCTGGATCTTTTTCTAACAACCAGTCCTGACCAGTACACAGTGACAGTTGGTCCGCCATTTGGTACTTTCGACCGCAAACTAATTACAACGGTTTGTGAATTACCACTTCTACAGAAGAATCTACCATTGCCTCGAAAATTCTGGCATTACAATTCCGCAAACTGGGACGACCTAAGGGTGATCTACCTAGATTTTTCTTGGCTCGACGTCTGCTTTGGCACTAAAGATCCGTCAGTCTGCTGCGAAGAGATTACGCAAGTAATCTCCTCAGGAATGGGAGCATACATCCCAAATTCCATCAAGTTACGGTTAAAAGGAAGGCCCTGGTTCAACAGAAGAGACGCGAAAGAGCTGTAAGTAGGAAACAGCAAGCCTAGCGAGAAACGAATGCAAACGTGTGATCGATGAAACTAAGAGCAAACACAATAAAAGTACCAGGAATAAACTTTTGCAATGCTCCAGTGGCTCCAGGAATTTCTGGTCGGTAGCAAAGGCAGTAAGTAATAACTTTACAAAAACGTCTCTCCCACCTTTAACAGACGACGTGGCATCACGGCGACTACAGTCAAGGAAAAAGCAAACATGCTCGCCAAAATGTTTTCATCAGACTGGACCTTAGACGTCCCCCAAGGCAAGGTTCCTCCCACCATATCGAACATCAACACTACCATGGCAGAGGTCAAGTTTCATCACAGTGATATTCGTAAAAATCCTTAAAGAACTAGATACGCAAAAGGCATCAGGACCAGACGGAATACCTGCCATCGTGTTAAAGAACTGCTGATTTTTCTCTGTCTTATAAAAAAGGGATTTACCCATCTTCTTGGAAAGTCGCTGTGCAACCTATTCCAAAAAAAGGCAAGAAAACCACGTCCTCAAACTATCGCCCAATTGCCTTGCTTCCAATATTCTCCAAAGTCATAGATCGTGTAGCCAATCAGCAACTACTCAAGTACCTCGAGAACAACTGAATAATCAGCGATAATACGGCTTTCGCAAAGAGAGATCGACAGGAGATATATTGGCCTATTTCATATATGGAGTAGGGCAATTGAGAACTACGGAGAGTCTCGAGCGCTTGCGTTGGATATTTCAAAGGTATTCGACAGAGTTTGGCATGACGGACTGCTCAGCAAATTGCCGTCCTTCGGACTGCCAGCCTCTCTGCAGCTGGCTTGCCAGTTTCCTTAAGAACCGATCTCTGCACATTGCAGTTGATGGACACATCTCAGACACATTTAACGTTAACGCGGGCGTGCTTCAGGGTGCAATACTCTCACCAACTCTGTTCCTCATCTATATTAATGACCTGCTGACTGAAACGAATAATCCTGTTTACAGTTTTGCAGATGACAGTACCCTTGTCTTTCAATTTAGATCAGGAAAACCATTACCAGCGACTGAGACTTATCGCCGCAGACAGGAGCAGATTACAGCAATTAATCAAGACCTGGAGAAAGTTCAAACTTGGGGCGACAGAAATTTGGTCCAGTGCAATGCAGCAAAGACCCAAGCAGCCACGTTAACGAAGAGGGCCAATACGGCGGGCCCTGACAATCCTCGTCAATCGGACTTCTGTGTGTCTCGGTCAACAGCAATATGTCCTGGCATGACCACGTTTGCTAACATCACTAAATCAGCCTCCCAGAAGCTTGGTGCGCTATTTCGCAACAAAAAACTGTATACACCGCAGCAGTTGCCCTTGCTCTACAAAGCGCAAATAAGACCGTGCTCAGAATATTGCTCACACCACACCAAAGCAGACCCTGAAGCTGCTGGATTTCATTCAGAAGAGAGCTGTGCGTCGTGTCGGCGATCTGGATAGTCTGGAACACCGCAGACATGTGGCCGAGTTGTCCCTGTTTCACAAATACTTTCAGGACAGATGTTCTCAGGATTTGGCCCGCCTCATCCCGCCCCTGGCAACGCCTATCAGACAGTCACGACAGACGGCAAGAGCGCACCAGTTCGTTGAACAACTGGAAACACCTAGAACATCGCTTTAAAAGAACTCCTTTGTCTGGCGCACTGAATCACTGTGGAACTTGTTCCCAGGAGATCTGTTTCCCCCTAATTACAAACGAGAACCGTGTCAATAAGCATCTTCGCACACACAACGCTCGTCGAGCGCCATAGGATCTCCCTTTAGTGTGTGTGCCACTACCATACAAAAATGGCAAAATTTATGGCAGTGATCAAGGAAATAGAGACCTGTTTTAAGAAAATAAGAAAGTGACCCATTATATAACTGAGAGTCTTCAGTATTTATTAAAGAAAATAATTTTCAAAATTGTTTAAAAAAATTGTGTGCCATTTGTAAATAAAGGGTTAAAATTGAATGAAAAAAATATTTATTTCTACAATGCTTTAAAGATTCTACGTTTTGTTTTAACACGAAGGACTGTTTTAATAGAGATTTTATAGATTCAAGAAGTCGTGTTTATGATACCCTTCTTTATTTCCAAATGGTTACTAATAATATGCACGGCTTTGAACCGTAAAACGCTTAGGGCTCAGACTACTTATAATTAACACGCAACTGAAAAAGATGTGTGTGCAGTATCTACATTAAATTTATTACGAACATTATTAGATATGAGTGACGGAAGAAAACTAAAGATAGTATTTGTTTAAAAATTATAAAGAGTATATATTCACCTTTAAAATTTACTTCTTGCAGACATGTTAATGTTTTTATTAGTTATTTGTGTCTTGACATGTTTTACTTATTTATGGCTGTCCATAGCCAGGACGGTGAAAATTATGCAACTTTACTTAACCGTTCATTATTTTTACTACATAATATACAGAGAACGAATCAATAATAAATACCAGTAGGTAATATACAGCTTTAAGTTACCTAAAGATGTGCCAAATCTACAGTCGTAAATATAAGGGTTAAATTGTCGTCTTTAGAATTAATGGGACATTATAAAGAGTTACGGTTAAAGTATCTCGGGAAAAAGAAGTGTGTATCATATCCGTACTAATTAAGAATATTGCGTATAGCGAGAACTGAAAAGCACCTATTAAATCGTTAAAAGGATTATGTATGAACATCTGAATTATGTTACTAAAATACTATTTTAGATTTTGATGTAATACTCTAAACTCAATTGGCTTATAGCAGTTTTATAGCTATACTCGGCCGTAATCGCGTTTCGCAGAAACCCAAACAATTACATGGCGAGCCGGTAGAGGAGGCCCTCTAACGGCAAAACTGTCTTATACATCCGAATCAATGTCCTTGATGCATCGTACTTTTACGTATGAGTGAAAGAGAATACGGCAAAAACTTTTGGTTAATTAAACCTCCAAGGCACAATCTTATATAAGGAATTAAAATATTATTAACATCACCCTGTAATGGTTACTAAGAAATCAACCCAAACTAACCGAAGCATACGAGAGCTAACCAAAAAGACAACCCAATACAAGCACTTTAAAAATGACCCAGATCTCAAGACTAAAAATGGTTCGACAGTGATGCGGAAACGTTTCTTGGGCTCGTGCGTCTCGCCCACATTAAAGAAATCATAGCAATTCGTTAAGCCTTGTTCTATGGCCTCACCCCAGTTTCCGATGTCACGACAATTTGCGACTAAAGCCTTCGCGGTTTTAAAGTATATTGCATCTCTTTTTTGTCATTTTGTTCTTTATTGAAAATTCACGTATTAATACTATTTCCGTTAGTAAATATTTTTGGCAATTACGATCGTAATATATTTAATTTTAATTCGAGATTTTGATTGTCCGCAGTTATATATCACAATAACATTTGACCCAAAATGTTCGATATGCACACTTGTTTTATTTTAAAAAAGGACGTCATAAAATTAATTTAAAATTACCTTACACCAAAAGGCGCAGAAGCTATTGGAAAAAATCTGATTTATAATCTGCTGGAAGGTCGAATAAGAATAAACATGAAAGGTCGTTTAATGTCAGTATAAGTAAGTGTCTCATTGAATTTATGCAAGATGGATAAGTGAAAGTTATTTCTCAGCAACTGCAGATGATGGGTCTTACTCTCTAAATTAGCATTTTATGGTAATTATTGCTGGAATGCATTTTCAGTTCAAATGATTAGCAGTAAGACTTGTTGCGTTATTTTAAAGAACACTTGGCTAAAAGGGTCTGGGAACGATAAAGGTCAGTAGGCTGCTGAAAAAACTGGCGATGTGTGTGGCATTTCAATAATTCCTATATTTGTAGTATAAGATGGTTATGGAGGAATAATAATGTTATCAAGTCATGTGAATACTCATTTAACTGAAAACAAGATGTGGAATTAAATCCTAAGTATATATCGTCCTTCCTTAGGTTCTATTGAAGCATTTGTAAACTTATCCAATTTTACTATTCGTCAGATATCACTGTAAGCAGTGATTTCGTTATAACTACGGAACCTACATATCGATAAGTTGGAAAATGTTTTAAAAATGGACCGACGATTCATATCACTTGATAAGCCACATTATATAGCCACACGAACTTATACAAACCAAAATGTGATCACAACTAGGAGATGTGTGCATATTCAAAACTACTGCATAATTCCTTTGAAGATATCGGACCATATGGGTTTAGTTTTAGTATAAATAACTTTCACCTCAGAACGTTAAAAAGAAAGTATAAAAAATTTTAAAATCAAATTTAAAGAAAATCATCTGGAGAAAAATTTTAGATTAAAATATCCCCAAAAGGCATTGTGGATATTCACCACTAATAAGGTTGATGAATGGGAAGACGGGGAGCCATTGAATGACCAGCAAGATCGCTTGACTTAATTCTCCCCTGTTTGGCGGATATTTAAAAAGTGTTGTACGGTATTGTTGAACTCAAATGCATGGTATAGTTGAGTACAGAGCAATTCCAGCAGATGTATTTGCAAACGTCGAAGATGACTGAGCATTTTAGTATTGTTTGTTTGTCCAAAAATGGATGTCAGTTTGAATCGAGTTTGATTATACTCTGTAGAACAAACGCATTTGCAAGACGCGAGTTTTGAATCGATTTGAACATACAGTGATCTTATATTTATCAGGCTTTATATTAAAACAAGGTTAGAAGGAAATAAACCTGAAAATCATAATTTTTCCATAACTGATGAAAAATTCTTTTGACAAAAAAGCTATAAGAAGAGATTGAGACGTACATAATCTTCGACGAAATTAAACGTAAATCAACTCTCACATAGAATCAACAGTCATTCGAACCTACTGGATCGAAAATGAAAGTAAAACATCCGTCGAGGAAAGCTTATGCTTATGCTAACCAAAGGCAACCCAATTCAAACACATTTCCCGTATCTAGATATTAGAAAAGGTTCGACAATGATGCGGAAGCTCTTTTCCGACTCGAGCATTAATCCCTCTTACATTTAAGAAATCGGTTAGGTTTGCAATTCGTTAGGCTCCGTCCCATGGCTCTACCCCAGTTTCCGATGTCACGAACATTCGCGGCTAAAACCTTATCGCTACTAGAGTATATATATATATA
>MU190899.1:277-39711 GCA_016904865.1 Pissodes strobi
AATAAGTAGAGTTCGTTTCCCGAAGGTATTGTATTTACGTCATTAATGACGTCGCTTAATTTGGAAAAAAAACGGTTTTTAGCTAATTCATATAAATTCTCTAGCATTCAATTTTTGTATTAAAAGATAGGCAATATTAAAGCAAGTATGTTCCAAAACGCTCTTTATAGAACGTTCGGAATTGTTATGTAATAAACATTTTAATTTAGAGAGTTCAGTTAAGAGAGTTATCCCAAATATATAAAAATTAGTTAACCGCGTATAATATTCACCAAATGCAAGAAAAATATAAGAAAGGTTAAAAGTCTTCAAAGATATCATCAAATTAAGGGTCTGATTATATATAGGTTGTGTCGATTTTACAAATTTTCTTTTTTTTTTCGCTAGAAAAGGGGTGTCCTATAGAGTAGCTTAAGCCAAAAAAATCGGAGGATTCGCCACATTTGAGCCGAAAAAATATCCGCGTTTTGAGCCTAAATTGCCCTAGAAGGGCAAACTTCCACTACGACTTTCCCAGGTGTAACGTGAAATATTGAAATTGTAAAGTGAAAATAATGAAATTTTAGTAACCGACATCGACACCGGGGGCCTGGCACAGTGTTTCCAAAAGTTGCACATTTTCTTATGGGGAATAACAGCGTTGTTTACTATTTAAGTATATTTAATATTCCACTTCACGCATGACCCTCCGCTCGCTTCAGGGGCGCAACCAAACAAAACTAACCCAAACTAATCCAAGGCATGCCGGAAATAGAAAAAAATTGAAATTTGTCATTCGAAAATGCATATATATTTAGTTTTTCCTCATTTGGGAATGTCTTGGGTTAGTTTGGGTTAGGTTTGTTTGGTTACACCCCCGGAGCGAGCGGAGGGCCATGTATGAAGTGAAATATTTGACGAATATATACATACAAAGAAATAGTGTAATCGAATAGGTGTCTCTTTTATTCCGATGAATGAATGCAAATGCACATTGAACAATTATCCAAGCAGCCACGTTTACCATACGGCGGGCAATGATATCATTATGGGAGGATCGACCATCCCTTCATCTTAATTCAATCGGACTACTGGGGGTCTCGGTCAACAGCAATATGTCCTGACATGATCACGTTGCTAACGTCGCAAAATCAGCCTCCCAGAAGCTTGGTACGCTATTTCGCAACAAAAAATGTATACACCGCAGCAGTTGCTCTTGCTTTACAAAGCGCAAATAAGACCGTGCTTAGAATATTGCTCACACATCTGGGGTGCCACGCCAGAGCGCAACCTAAAGCTACTGGATTCCGTTCAGAAGAAAGTCGTGCATCTCGTCGGTGACCCGGAGTTGACCCGGAATCTGGATAGTCTGAAACACCGCAAACATGTGACCGAGAAATGCCTGTTTTACCGATACTTTTACGGCAAATGTTCCCAGGATTTGGCCCGCCTTATCCCGCCCCTGACGACGCCTGTCAGACAGTCACGATATACGGCAAGAGCGCACCGGTTCGTCGTACAACTGAAAACACCTAGAACATCGCTTTACAAGAACTCCTTTGTCTGGCGCACTGCATCACTGTGGAACTCACTCCCAGGACGCATATTCGGATGTAACAAGCAAGAAGTCCATTCGACTATGCCGAACGTTTCTTCATATGTGACGTGCACGATAGCATTTAGTCGGGTGTCATGACTGTTACATAGAATCAACAAATAAGTCTTCAATTATTTAAACACTTCATGCATGGCCCTCCGCTCGCTTCGCTCCCTATACGGCGGCTCAACAAATAGAAACTAACCAGGTGCTAACCAAAACTAACCCAAAATTTTTATTTTACTTTTTTTTTGGGTTAGTTTTGGTTAGCACTTGGTTAGTTTATGTTTGTTGAGCCCCCGTAGCGAGCGAAGCGAGAGGAGGGCCATGCATGAAGTGTGAAAATAATTGAAGGCTTATTTGTTGATTCTATGTAACAATCACGACATCTGACTAAATGCTATCGTGCACGTCACATATGAAGAAACGATCGGCATTGCCGAATGGACATCTTGCCTGTTACATGCGAATATGCTCCCAGGATATCTCTTCCCCAAACTAACTATTCAAGAACCGTGTCAATCAACATCTTCGCACAGACACCGCTCGTCGAGCAATATAGGATGTGCTACTGCAATAAAAAAATCATTCACCTAAATAAAAAAAAATAGAGACTCTTATAGCACAGCTTATTCACTACCAGCTAGTCAACTCTATCGAAATCGGAAAGTTGGCGTGTCGAGCACTGCGCCCTGAGCGGTTCAGTTCCACTTTGAATTTAAAATGAATGTTCGCTTCAAAATACGTGACAAATTCGTCCGAAGCCTCGGCTATCGCCCTGAGAGGTTCGGAAATTTCGGATTTTTATACAATTGTGCGTTTTAAAATCGTTTTTAAACGGATTTTAGACGATAAAATAGTTATTTATGCAACAAGTGTGTAAAGTGGACCTTTTTTCATGAATGGGAATATTGATAAAAAAATTTAATTGAAATTGAATAAAGAAGGGTACTTTACACATGAGTAGCATACAAAATTTACCGAAAAATTTATGAAAAAACAAAAATATTATTAAATTACTTTACGCACTAGTGTGCGCATTGCCCTAAATGTCAAAAAAGATGTCAGGTTTACTTTACGCACTAGTGCGTAAAATAACTTATTTTATACACTGCACATTAAAAAAGCCTATTTTACGAATCTTAGAGAGTGCGTAAAGTGAGTACTTTACGCACGCTAGTAGAAAAAGCATATTTTAAATTAAACGAATTGTCAAAAGTATTATTCAGATGCCCAGGCGTTTAAAACAATATTAAGTCATGACCCTCTTCTAAAATTTGCAAAACTTGGTTATTGACTTTCCCAAATCAAAGGATGCCGCCGCAAGATGACTAGCTGGTAGTGAATAAGCTGCGCTTATAGCGCACCATTTTTCTAATGAATTTTGCTAACGAAACTACAGTAAACGTCTGGCAACAGTGTGCCTTCTTAAAAAATTTTGTTTTGGCTATTGTGACAGTTGACAGTAAAAAGGAGGATGGATATTTACAAGTAAAATTTAATTTTGTTTAATGGGGCTTTGGCTATGAGTCGCTTTAAATTAGGACCGGAACAAAACGGAGGTCTCTCGTTCGACGCAAATGTATCCTAGTTAATATTTTCACCCGACAATTGATTTTCAGTTGTGTTTTGTTTATATTTCTAGTGCTTTTGTGAAGTGGTGCTGAAAATTTGTGTCAAAACTCGAACTTTGAGGGCATTTTTTCGGTTCAAATGTAGCGGATCTTCCGACTTTTTTGGCTTAAACTACTCTATAGGACACCCCCTTTCTAGTGAAAAAAGAGAATTTGCAAAATCGACAAAACCTATATATCATCCGACCCTACAAACCAAATAATATAAATAACCACACAGTTCGGCATCGGAAATTTCCACGCCAATGGCTAAAGCAAGTCGCTGCCGAAATTTTAAAATATGTAAAAAAAATAGGTGTTGGTCTAGGGTCAAAGTGTATTTAATATATCCTGCGACCAATCACGAAACTGCCTCCCCGCTTAAAATCAAGTAAACGTCGCACTGTTGCCTATTGTCGTGTATTTTAAATAGCTTGAAGGCGAATAAAATATAAACATTATAAATATTATAGTATACTTAGTCCGTATTCCGTATTTCCCTGTGTAAATAAAATAGTAAATAATAGAAGACAGTAGTATTAAGGAACATAACAAAATTAAGTATTCAAGTAGGAAATTTAAATATGTAAATTCACTATAGGAAACTAGACAGAAAATAAATTAGGATTATTGGGAAAAAAATGTGGCAGCATCTAAATATGCGAGGACATTTTTTGCCCCCATTCTTTCCGTCCAGGTTCTTTCATTTGGCAAACAGTACAGGTGTCAATTTTAATGTTTACAGTTAAGCTAGACTTTGGGGCAACACAACAATGTTTCTACTAGTCGTAGCGCTAAAATTACTAAAATGCGGCTAGACTATGATAATACGGAATATACTAACTCAATTTCTACTGCAAAGAGAGTTAGATACTCATACAATATGTTAAAAAATTCTAGGAAACTTTAATTACGGTGCTAATTATTACAATTAAGAACACACCACGTCCCTAAGCATGAAATTTTCAACACTAAACAACGGATTATGAGTTTCAAAATTAATGGATCTGTTGCTTCTAAGAGCAGGATTAATTAATTAACAGAATAATCAACTTCAACTTTAAACTAATGCGCTTTTGCGGCTTGAACGAGTTAAAAGTTTATGAAAAACAACGGCTCAAAGCAGTAACTAATTGTCTAAAACAAACTAGTTATGAGAGCGAGTTATCAAATGATTACAACAAGTTAAATTAACTAATTACGAAAATAACGCGATGCCTGGGTCCCTACAGAACAATATATGGCAAATATATATACATGCGACCTCACCAAAAGTTCACTGAAGGCAGCTATCCGTTAAAGTGTGTAATAATCCAATTAAGTTAATCCAATTAGAGCGTACGAACGGTGCTCTAGAAAGCGCGAATAACGAGCGGTATCACAGTTCTTTTTGTTGAACGCTGATGGCTTCTAGATGGGTTCGATGTAGTTGGATCGATGATAGAAGATCTCTCCGGGCGCTTGGAAACGCTGAATCCGGGATGAACGTCTTAGAACAGGCTTCCAGCGATATTAGAACTCGGCTGAGTCAAGGCTTCTGGAAAGCACTGCGATTCTTCTCTCTTCAATTCACTTTTTCGCGTTCACAGTTATTTGTGAAGTTTGCCGATCTGTCCCGGAGACTAAATCAGGCAGATTGAAAAAGACTGCACGCGGTTTGTCTATCACACGGTATGATGACAAAGACTTGATTAAACTGTTTAAATTTTACTATTATAGCTGACTGTCAAAGACACTATCAGTTTAAAAAAATAAAGAGTCACACGTTGACAGCACAACGATCGACGAAAGAATCATGCTTTGTCCGAAAAACGCGGGGTTTTTGTTACGCTGAGATGCACACGGCCCGCGAAATTGTGCACACTTCACCACCTAACTCCTGCTTAACCAGCAGTAAATCAGGAAAAACGGGCCCTATTTTGCACCCGAAACCACATGAAGCTGCGAAAAACCTACCCTAAAACTGCACACGAAACTACTATTGCCATATATGGGCATATTGCGCATTTAGCAGTTTTTTGCCATTAATTATTGTTCAATCCATGCATATGTCACATCAGATTAAAGAGAATTTAATTCCCTACACGACGATATGCATATCATTTCTGTGCGTTCAAAATTCGCAGAAAACAAAGCGAAAAACGATTTCGAAAATCGAAAGCACGTGGCTAGGGCCGCCTCGTGGGTGGAGAGCGGCGCCCATTGGTCTGGCTCTGCAGGTCGCGGGTCGCGATATACACGAATTCTTAGATTCGCTGTAATTTTGGCAATTTTGATCCGATTTTGACGTTTGATAGCTCAAAATGAGCGTCTCGGCGAGATCTAGCGTTTTAGACATCCCAGAAGCTTATAGGAGCAAAAATAAGCGAAAAAATCGCGGAAAACGAAAACCGTTTCCACGACAAAACCTCTAAACCGCATATCGATAACTTCAGGCATTCAGGAGTTATTGCCGAGAATACTAAACTGTTGAGAAGCGACAGCCGGCGGCGGCGTCTTTGATCTTCTTTTGATCTCGATGGGCCCGTTTTCGATGACCTTGAATGACTCTCGTTTGACATTAAAGCAGCATAATCCGAGAAGATAACGGTTTTGTCTTCTCGGATAATATCTTGTAGTACGAGAGCATGGGGAATATGTCATGAATCAGTAAATAAATCGAAATTATTTATTTAAAAACTTATTATGTATAGGTATGTTGTTAAGCTTTTATAACTCGAAAACGAATCAGGCTAAAATTTTCATTTTTAAGGCGACATTTTTAGAATTTATTTTTGCACATACTGCATGGGATCAGTATGTGCAAAAATAAATTCTAATTTAATAATAATCATTTTCTTCTTGCTTTGAGCAAGTGGCACGGGTCAAATATATAAACGAGATTTTTTCCTGCCAGTTCAAATTCGCCGTTTTGAGCATTAACACCCAATGATTTTGATAGTTCAAGGAAATTTGAACCCATGTCACTTGCTATGCCCTCGACAATTTTTAACAATTTGTCAACACATTGTTCCAAAATATTTTTTAAATCTGCTGCTTTCAACTGAGACCCAATAAAAAAATAGGCAATTGGTTGCTTCCATCGCATATACAGGCCTCTTGCCATTATTACCAATACATTTTCACATATAGTGCTAGTTTTATTTTCATTTCCAATGTCTTCAAATCCTACAATTTCATCAGATGTGATTCTGTAGAACAAGTTTGATTTTAATGACATTTCATCAATGCAAAGTAGACAGTGCCTATCCATTTTCTTCATTGTTTTTGATTTAATTTCCAAACTCTTAAAAATTGATTTATTGTTTAGGCCTGGTCTTAAAAATAAAGGCTTTCGGTCATCCGCTGTAGACTTCCCTTTGTAGGCAGTGTTAGTAGCTTACTAAACAAATTGTAGGCCCTAGGACTTATGAAGTAAAGTATCAATGCAAATTGCTCAATCTCATTGGCGTATCATTTTCCAACTGGTGCCCTTGTTTTTAAAGCAACATGTGTTTTAAATAGAGGATATACTGGCTTATCCAAAAGTACGTCACAAAATTTATTAAAATCTTCAAGATTATAGCCACCATATTTTTTAACTTTTGACTTGCCAATTTTTTTCTCTTTTTGGAGACGTTTGATCTTCAACCTAAGTTTAGTTTTTCTAGGCGTGCCATAGCTCAGCCATCTTGTGAATGCTAATACAATAAGACAGATTCAAGTTGCTGAACAAGTTGGGAAGTGCTTAGTTTTGATGGATTCCAGCCACAATCGTTAGGACTTGATGTCTCTTTTCTGAAATGAGGAACAATGGTGATATCCGATAGTATTTTTATCTTCTTCAAAGATTCTCTGGGGACTTGACGTTGTTGACTTTGGTTTGGTTCCTACAATTCTGGCCCTGTATCTGCAATTTTTCTCTTGGCATGGTGCATGAAAATAGTGGGAGCTGCATGGGGAAGATGTCGTTTTCTTGACGCACCTGTGTTAGATATGCATTTCTTCTCGAAATGCTTTTCACAGAGCCTATAATGGTTTGGCATGTTAATTTTGACCATAAGGTCAATTCGGTGGCAAGCTTCTACCCACAGCTTTGCACTGGAATAATAATATCAGTCATAAAAATATGAAGACAAGTCAAATAATTATTCATATGCAGTGAAACTTCTATTACCCGACACATCTAGACAACGGAACACTTTTTTAACTCACTGAACATTCCATATGTTGGTACATAGTTAGTTAGCTAAGACATCCATTAACAACGGACCCTCCTCACAACGATTCCGGACGAAAATTAATCCACTTTTTTCTTTTAATTCTTTCAATTTTACCAGCCAACAACGCACAGTAAATATGAAAAATTGAAGACTATTAAATATTGGGTTCGGAAACCCAAACAACTGGCATTCATAAAACTAGATAAGTACGTACTAATGCGCGATTTTTATTATATATTAGGTAAAATTTCTAAGAAAGATTTCAATACCTATAAATTTGCAAATAACCTACTCTAGAATTTATCAATTCAAAAATAAACGGACCTAGAATGATTTTATACAAAAAAAAAAATACTCTCATGCAGTCAAAGAAGTATTCACTTCAAAAACGTTTGCATTCGATTCGCCTCTCCGCCTCTCAATCCCCGATCTAATGCGGTTGGTTTCACTTAGTCTCAAATTATTTTACTTATTTGAGCCGGTTCTGATACGTGATAATCAATTTTAATAGATTAGGTTAGTTTTGGTAAGTGGTCTAATTAACTTTCGGTTAGTTTCACTTTGTCTCAACTTATTTTAGTCATTTGAACCGGTTCCGACAAGTAATGATCAATCAATTTTGTTAGTTTGCGTTAGTTGTCTAATCAACTTTCGGTTAGTTTCACTTAGTCTCAACTAATTTTACTTATTTGGGCCGGTTCCGATACGTTATAAGCAATTTTAATAGATTTGGTTGGTCGTCAAATCAACTTTCAATTAGTGTCACTTAATCTCAACTTATTCTAATTCTAATAGGTTGTAATCAATTTTGTTAGATTTGGTTAGTTTGGGTAAGTCGTATAATCAACTTTCGGTTAGTTTCACTTAGTCTCACCTGGTACATGTGCTTAAATGCCACCAGGCCACACGGAAACGATTGTTAAAACGGTATATGCACAACCATGACGTCTCAACCAATGAGTAATGATAATCTTGATCCATAATAATTGTAGGACGTTGTGGAGAAGTTTCACTGTAGATACCATGTGACATAGAAAATAGAACACTTGGTCTTTTTCTATACAACTCATAAATATCCTTCCTAATAATAAAGCTATCGATGTTCTCAAAATGTTGTGAATAGTTTAACTTTTCTTAACTGCCGTCAGTTAGGAAAGAAAATATTATTTTATTAGTTTTGAGTTAAGTATTTTCATACCAGAATAACCTAATGGTAGAAAAACATGAATTTGACAACTCAGTAACATACTAAAACTCGACTGTTACCTAAAAGGATAACTAGTTATTAAATAGTTTTAAGAAATAATTTATATAAAAATAAATACTTACAGTTCTGGATTTCTGGGAAATGAAATCCTTGCCCAGTAACAACCGAACAAACCCTATTTAGACAATTGTTACCAGAACTTGACATGCCTATAATAATAATTATTATATGCCAATCGAAAAAAACCAACAATAAAGCCACAATACACATCGTTAAAAGATGCACTATTAGCGACACGAACACTGCCACTTAGACTACATTGTTGACATCAATGACATATCTCGACACTGACGGAAAAGCAGCATATTTGGCCTAGATTGAAATCATTCTGTCGCTTCTCAACAGTTTAGTATTCTCGGTTTCGAACTATTTGAAAAATAAGTAGAAAATGACTAATGTAAAAATCAAATCGAATCAAATATGGTAATATATCAGTGTTAGTAGTAAAAAAAAATCTATATATACCACGGTTGAGAAGGCCATTATTAACCTCGCACATTATATTATATTGTCAAAGTGGAATTTGGGCGCTTCCCAGAAGAGTGCTACTGAGTGGGATTACTGGCGGCGTTCCTCCTTGAGCTGGGGGTTGTATATCAGATGGAATAACTACTCGCTTGATTCGAAACAAACTGTACGTATATCGGTCTTCAGACACAGGAAGGAATGCACTTAGAATGACGACTATGTTTGAATACAATTTACTAGAATAGCGTAGAACGCATGATCATTCGATGAGAACTGACCGGACTCGACCTATTCGGCTCCCTTGAGTTTACTTTTAGTTTAAATGGTTATGAGCGTTTTGATTCGTTTCAGTTATATTGGTATGTTTTAATTAGGTTTCACGTTTATCTATGGTTCACTTTACTTTTACACTGACGTCACTTTAGGGGAGGTTTGATCTTGGTTTCCAGAGAAGCGTTTGGCCTTAATTAAAAGGGAACTACTTAACCAGAAAGTCAAGATCGGGGGGTTGACCTTGGTTACCAGAAAAGCGTTTGGCCTTAATTAAAAGGGAACTACTTAACCAGATAGTCAAGGTCGGGAGGTTTGACCCTGGTCATCAGAAAAGCGTTTGGCCTTAATTAAAAGGAAATTACTTAACCAGATCATCAGGATCGGGAGGGTTTGAGCTTACAGGAGGAGCGTTTTGCCTTAATTAAAAGGGAACTACTCAACTAGATAAGTTGTGATTTGCCCGTTCTTTTATACTAAATTTTGTTGATATTTGACTGATTGTTTTTAACATGTTTAGATAATACTCATAATATTTGATCCTTCAATGTCAAGTATCAAGTTCAAACATTAGACTGAGTGTTCTTTTGTTATTACGCTTTCTAGTTTACAGTATTGCGCCCTGAGGCACGCCCGCGTTGATGGTGAATGTGTCCGAGATGTGTCCATCGGTCCATCGACAGGAAACTCCATTTTTTATTTTTGTAGGTGATAATCATCTTATACACGGTGTCCCATATAAGAATGCACACTACAGGGATCTCGGAAACCAGAACAGATACAAAGATGATTAAATTAGAGAAAAGGCGTGCCTTGCTGAATCCTACAACGTCATGCTTTGGAATCTAAAAAAATCCGATTACTTCCGAAGATATTTGGGAAAACCCGAATTTTCCCGATTTCGTTTTTATTTATTTCTGACTTTATTTCAAAAGACATAACAATGCAAATTTCACATTCCCATTGCTACTTTTCCTGCTCTTTAAGTTGATGTTATTAGATTTTCAATCTGACGTTTCGTTTCTTTGCAACCATCATCAACTTTGTTTTTTCAAATAGTCGAAAAAATTTGTTTTAATCCCAAAAAACACTAATTTTAATCCTTAATCCAACGACATATCGCTCCTAACATTTATCCGACGTTTCGGCTGAAAAAACCATCATTAATGTTATTTAATGATAATTACGAAGGAACGAAACGTGAGATCAAAAATCTAATTACGTCATTAGGTAGAGGACAAAAATTGGCATAGGAACGTGAATTTTATTGTGATCTATCCTCTTCATTAAAATCTGAAAAAATTAATTATATTTTAAATTTCAAGAATTCGTAGATTGCAATTATTCATTTTTTTTAGGCTTTAATAAGGAAAATTGATCAAAATAAAATTCACATTCTTATGCCATTTTGCCTCCTCTACATGACGTAATTAGATTCGACGTTTCGTTTCTTCGTTATCATCATCAAATACCATTGATGATGGTTTTTTTTATCCGAAACGTCTGATAAATGTAAATAGCGATATGTTGCTGAATTTAGGATTGAAATTAGAGTTTTTTAGGAATAAAATAAATTTTTTCGACTATTTAAAGAAACAAAGTTGATGATGGTTGCTAAGAAACGAAACGTCAGATTGAAAATGTAATAACATCAACTTGAAGAGCAAGAAAAGTGGCAATGGGAAAGTGAAATTTGTATTGTCATATCTTTTCAAATAAAGTCAGAAAAAAATAAAAACGAAATCGAGAAAATTCGGGTTTTCTCAAATATCTTCGGAAGTAATCGGATTTTTTTACATTTCGAAGCATGACGTTGTAGGGTTCAGCAAGGCACACCTTTTCTCTAATTTAATCATCTTTGTACCTCTTCTGGTTTGCGAGATCCCTGTACTGTGCATTCTTACATGGGACACCATGTATATCTATATAAAACTTTGGGAAATAAATTTAACTTTCTAGTACCCTAGTTAGTGCCCATTTGCTTATTAGGTAAATAATAAGTTTCTAGGGGAACAAAAGCCATTACAATAAAACACATTGCAAATCACAAAAAAAAACATTTGTAGGTATATGTACAAATTTTACTGAAAAAACAAAGAAATTAACAAAATAAATAACTTCTATTTATTATTGTGCAATAAAAAATATAAAATGATTTTTTTCTGATACAATTTTCCTGGAGACGTATCCATTTTTCATTTCAATTTTTAATAGGTATAAGAGAATAGCCAATATTAATAAATAAATGTTAATGTAAATCTATTTAGGTAATTTAAAAAACAAAAGTAAAAAATAATGTAGTAACACAGGACTTAAAGTTAACATTCTACCTACAAGTTGAGATAATTCATATGAACAGTGAGTTCAAACTGAAAATTTAACTCGTAATCTTCCTTTGTAAAATGTTCGCTGCATATTACAGTTGTTTTAGGAT
Organism: Pissodes strobi; assembly: GCA_016904865.1. Taxonomy (NCBI): domain Eukaryota; kingdom Metazoa; phylum Arthropoda; class Insecta; order Coleoptera; family Curculionidae; genus Pissodes; species Pissodes strobi. The sequence goes on from MU190899.1 coordinate 12,108, forward strand.
TAAAGCTGTCTTTCTATGGGTTCGCTCAATCCACAATTTCCTTAGTTTTTCATCCCTTGGATAACTATGAAATGATATATTCAAACATTTTTCTTTTCAGTCTTTAAAATTATGTTTGCCAACTATAATTGCACATCTCGTACCCGGCATTCTACTCAACTTTTCTAATTGTTCCAAATAACTGAACTTCAGATGTCTACATGCACAATTTTATACACACATGGTCCAATAATTAATGTTTTGAAAATTAAAATAAATATGCTACAGCATCAGCACCAAAATATTTATAGCAAATCCCTGCAAATGGAAAACAATGCAAGAAAAATGGATTTGATCGGTAGGCTTATGAATTATCGTATGGGCTGATATATTACTTTTGTGTATTATTTTATAGGGACAGTCCTGGATATTTATGCCAAACTTTTCAATTCAACATACCCAAACTACGTTGATCAGCAGTTTTATGTGTGTTGAAATGGCTTTTTAAATATCTTTTCTGCTTTGTTCTAAACGAGCATTCGAAACAGTAGAACCACTCGATTTGATCATCAGGTTTATGAATTATGATATGCTTTGACAAATTACCTTTTTTAGTTGATTTAAAGGGACATTCTGGACATTTATGCCTGCCTTCTGCGTCTTCACCTTGATGTCTAATCTGGTGCACCTTGAAACAATTCTTTCGAAGGGTTCTATATGAACAATTCGAACACTGGAACCAGTGCAAACTATGTTGATCGGCACTTCTATATGCATTTATATGACTGTTTAGAGATTTTTTCCGCTTGGTTTTAAACGAACAGTCTGAACAGTGGAACCACTCGATTTGATCATCAGGTTTATGAATTATGATATGCCTTGACAAATTATATTTGTTGGTTGATTTAAAGGGACATTCTGGACATTTATGCCAACTTTTTGCGTCTTCGCCTTGATGTTTATTAGCCTGGTGTCTCTTAAGAAGTGTTTTTGAAGGGTTTTATATGAACAATCCGAACACTGGAACCAGTCCAAACTATGTTGATCGGCAGTTTTATGTATATTTAAATGGAGTTTCAGATATGGTTTACGCTTTGTTTTAAACGCACATTCTAAACAGTTAAACCACTCGATTTGATCAGCAGGTTTATGAATTATGATATGGCTTGACAAATTTCCTTTTTTGGTTGATTTAAAGGGACATTCTGGACATTTATGCCAGCCTTCTGCGTCATCACCTTGATGTCTATGTCTCCTTACGTGAAATTGTAGATCATTTTTCCGCTTTGTTTTAAATGAACAATTAAAACAGCGAAACCACTCGATTTGATCTGCAGGTTTATGAATTAAGGCGTGGTTTGACAAAGTACCTGTGTTGGTTGATTTAAAGGGACATTCTGGACATTTATGCCAACCCTTTGCGTCTTTGTCTTGATGCTTAATTTGGTGCCTCTTTAAATTTTCCTTTCCAAGGGTTCTATATGAACAATTCGAACACCGCAACCAGTCTAAACTATGCTCATCAACAGTTTTATGTGTATTTAAATGGCGTTTTAGAGTCCATTTATCCTTAGCTTTATATGAACAATCTAAACAGCGAAACCACTCGATTTGATCGGCAGGCTTATGAATTAAAACATGGGCTGATATGTGACCCTTATATATTGTTTTAAAGGGGCACTCTGGACATTTATACCAGCCTTCTGCTTCTTCACCTTGATGTCGAACCTGGTGCCTCTTTAAATGATCCTTTCGAAGGGTTCTATATGAACAATCCGAACACCGCAACCAGTCAAAACTATGTTCATCGGCCATTTTATGTGTGTTTAAATGAACTTTTAAAGATCGTTTATACTTTGTTTTAAATGAACAATCAGCACAATGAAACCACTGGATTCGATCAGCAGACTTATGACTTATGGTATGCGCTGATAAATTACTTTTCTTTATTGTTTTATGGGAACATTTAGGGCGACCTTCTCTGTCTTTGCCTTGATGCCCAATCTGGTGTTTCTTGAAGTGGCGGTTTAAAGAATATTTCTCTGACTGACATGTGTCTCTCTTATGGACCAAAGCATGTTGTATAATAGGACTTTTATGTAGAGTAACTCGATCCTCAGGTTTATGGACAAGTTCGCAGTTTAACCTGAAAAAAAAAACAACTTTAAAAATGTAGTGCATGTTTAAACAGGTATATCATTAATATTCGCATCCATTTTAAAAAGGCGTTTGGTAGATGTTCAATTACTAGCTTGTTTCAAGTATGTAGTAATCCGCGCAAACAGTTCAACATTACAATACCAGTTTTAGCCACAATACCGAATCAGATTTTTTTTTGCTAACCATGTTAGATCGTCAAGAGATGATTAAAACTAAACTCACAATCAGAGCTGTCACCATCAGTGAGATTTAAATCATATTTGTGATTTAAATACATTTTTTGATTTTAAATATTTTTTCTGAGAGTGATTTTTGACTTATGATTTAAATCTTTTTAAAAAGTATCTTTGTTTTTGATTTAAAAATAGTATTTAAATCTTTCTAAAAGGATTTAAATCAGTAAAAGATTTAAATCTTCAAAAAAACTTAAATCCTTAAGCATATTTAGATTTAATCTTTAAAATTATTGAAATCATTAAAAAAAAATTCTCTGTGTCGATAAAGAGTTTAACTATAATAAAATACAGCAATAAATACATCCTAAGTATTTTAGTCCTATGTGTATTTTTTATTTTGTAATGATTTTTTTGAATGCTTAGTTTTCTTTTTTAAATATATATTGGCTGTATGGGAAACTTTTGTATTATTTTTCTTAAAAATACATATTCTAGATAATTTCGATGAGTTTCTGCGTCATTAACAAACCCCTTACGAAGGAATTACTCTGAAATAAGCAAGCAAAATACCATAGACAACCTAGCTAAAAAGTAAAATAGATTTTTCCGCCAGAAAAATATTTCTAGGAAAAATTCAAATAAAAAAAAGATAATTGAAATAATAGGGTTTTGTCAAATTCCAAGTGGATTTTATCAAAAAGTAGTCAAAAAAAATTAAAGCTTGTTTTTTAATTTTCGACACATTGTCAAATATTTAAAAGCTGCTAGCATGCACATAAATAATAAGCTATTTAATAGGTTTGATGTTGTTAGTGTGTTCATTTTAATTAATATAATCGGCTAACATAATAACAAGTGCAAAGTTACCAATTATGCTAACGGCTTTTAAACATTTAACAATGTGTCAAAAATTCCATTAAAAAAAACAAGGTTTAAATAACATTTTAATTTGGTTTTTGGTATATTCTTTTGACGTACCTATTTCAGATTCTGTTTTTTAAAAATTAGATTGGGTGACGTCACATTTTTGTTTTTTTTTCACTCAATTTATATAAATAACATTTTGATTACGCTCTAAGGGGTTTTTAATGATACATAACCAACGACGCCAATTCGTTGTACATAACCAACCAAATTATTTAAATCTTTTTTACATTTTAGTTCATTTTAGGAAGTATTTCAATCTTTTCAAAAGATTTAAATTTAAAAAAATATTTAAATCTTTTGAAAAGATTTAAATATTTCCTGAAATGATTTAAACTGTAAAATAGATTTGAATATAAAAAATATTTATTATTTAAATCTTTCCTTATGTGCAACACGACCTTTAATTTAAACCGTTTGTCCAAATGAAAAGTATCTTTGATTTAAATATTTTTTTACATGATCTTAAAAAGCTCTGCTCATAATCTACCTAACTCTATTTTATACTAATTATTTGCTTAATCAAGCGAAACAAAAAGATCCAGTCTTGGGATCATGTTATTATGATCAATATAATAGTGTATGCGAAAAAGACCCTCTAGCTCTATTTAAATTATTATTACATTCAATAATGTCCATACTATCGTATGCGTCTAATAATCTTCTTGTCAGTTATATTATGAATTAATTTTAGATTTTTAATTGTTATTCTATGATTATTTTCAAAAGCATGCTCGGCAATATTTGATTTCTCTGTCCTACCATACCTACCAAAAGATATTGTATGGACCGACGAAGAAACATCATAATATTTGTGTTTAACAGATCGTTTCTAGCTCTTGCTTTTGCACAGTTTATAAGTGTAAAAAACAAAAAATAATTAAGTTTTTAGACTCATTATGTTCAGTGTTTATTCTGCTATTTTTCTACGTAGTGCTGTCCTGTTTTTTTTTATGTCAGTGAGCTGAAAATCCGAAAAAACTTCCCAATATCTACCAAAAACGAATTTGCGTTGTTTTTCTGAAACAAGTTTCAGCAGAAAAATAAAATGAAGCGTACTTTCAAATGCTGCAAAAGCAATGATTTTGCAAACTTTTGTGGCACATCATACCCAGGCCCAGCAGTTTACCTTCCAAACTGTATGGAACGTTGTAATGAAATAGTTAAACTTGGAGGCTATGCTATTTACTGCTCAATTAAATGCCAGATGAAGGAACAGGACACAATTAAGGAAAAAGAGGAATTCATTAAAACCATTAAAGAACTAGAAATCGAAATTAATGACAAGGACAGGTTTATTGAAAGATTGCGTCGAAATAGCGTAAATTTTGACATCATCGTACAAGAAGCAGAAAATAAATTTACATCAGATATTGATAGGCACGGGCATGCAAAGACTTAGTGCTAGCTTACTAGACGCGTTGAGGAGTTGACCGATTCATGCAAGAATATGATCGCAACAATTAGAACATGCTGAACAAGGGATGCAAATAAAATCTCCAAACTTCGAGCTATTTCAAATGCAGAACAAAGATTCTGCTACGACACCTCCACCGCCCTCCGATGTTTCTTGGGCTTATGAAACGGCAAAACAGCGCAATAAAATTCTAATAATTGGATCAGATATAAAGGGCTATCTACCTTTATTCAAAAAACATACTATGGGTAAATATGACATGAACAGTCAATCAATAAGTAAGCTATTACTTGAGGATATTTCAGAGAAATGCCTTCCATTCTGTAGCAAGTTGACCAAGAGCGATTATTGTTTTGTCTTCATTAGCACTCAAAATTCAGTTATGGGTAAACGCTTACAAAACGGAAGTTGAAGCAAACCAATGTACCTAATTTTAATTGGATCGCCGCTGACCAGAGACCGACCAGTGCTTAATCGTCTTATAAGCCACTCAGAATATTATCCCTTGTTGATGCTGCGAATTGAGTTATGTCTGTGCCATGTACATATCTAGGACTAATTGACAAGAGATGCATGATATTCTACCTGATTAATGTTTGTAATTTGAATTGTCAGATCTCAAATTTATCACAAAACCACCTAAAGACTCTAAAATAACACTAAACTAAACTTCTCATGAACCTCATTCACCGGAAACGTGTTATGGGACACTCCCTACTACTACTACTCACAAACATAAAAGCCATTTGTTTAATCATAGTGTTATGAAAGAATATTATTTTGCCTTACTTAATATTCAATCAACGCGAAATAAAACATCTGAACTTTCACTATTCTTAGACAACTTAATTAATCCCAATATCCTATTACTCACAAAACACTGGTTGAAGTCAAATAGTATTATTTATCTACCTAATTACACAGTAGTATCTAGTTTCTGTAGGGCGCAAGTGTCTCCTGGGGGGTGCATGATTCTGGTGCATGATAAATTTTTCGAGCAGAATTCTTTCCAAAGTGTAAGTAAATATAATTATCTTTTAGCATTTGAATTATCTATGATATTCTCCAGGGCCATGAATTTATACTATATTTGTATTTATCGATCCAATACCTCTTTTGTAGAAGGTATTGATCGATCACCATTATCAGACTATAATGACTTCCTTTTTGGTCTGAAAATTCCCTTCACAGGACAAGTAGTTATTTCAGGTAATTGATACGAGGATAGAAACTCTGCTTCTACTCTCCGTTTATGTAATTTAGGCTTAAATCAAGGAATGGATCGAGATAATTTTGGATTACTAAGGGTCTTAAAGTTTCTTCAAAAAATCTGCGCTCCCTTCACACTATCAGAGAGTATACATAATTATTTTACTGTCTATCGTTCTCTGTATCGGTGACTTATCAGGCTTGCTAAACATTATTGTTATTCAAATCGAATGGACAACAGTTCAAATAAGTCAAAAGAATGCTGGAGAATGGTAAACGATATTTGCACTAAAAGCAAACTAGTTGCAAACCCAGTGGTTCCACTTGATGAGATTAATACCTTTTTCTGCACAATCGCCCAAAATCTCCACCAAAGCTTCTCAGGCAGAACTATTCAAAATTTCTTCTTATTTTGCCTACAAACTTTACATGAATTAAAAAAAAGATATCTAAACTCCATGAATAACAAACACTCTTCTGGAGAGAGGAGCATTTAAAGATCCTTTACACAAATAGTGCACTATGTAAAAATCGACCTCTCCTATTGGTCGATCCATCTCGTATTACGATATGTCTGCGTGATGCAATCGACTTATATCAAGAGCTCTAGTGGTGTAGAGGTTTAGATCGTTGGGTCTCACCTGGAAAACGCGGGTTCGAACCCCGTTGCTTTTTATTATTTTTTTTTAAGATTATGTTTCTAAACAGCTTTTTTTCTTGATTTTGGGTATGTCTTGGGTTAGATTGGGTTAGCACCTGGTTAGTTTCCTTTTCTTGAGCCCCCGTAGCGAGCGAAGCGAGCGGAGGGCCATGCGGATCGACCAATGGGAAAGGCCGATTTTGATATAGTGCACTATTTGTGTAAAGGATCTTATAATGCTGCAAAAGTTCTACTTAGCTTGCCTGATATTGCTTTAATGTCACTTGCTGACGCAATAAATCTTGCATCGTACATTTTCATATTGCCCAAAATCAGCTAAAATAATCCCTATTCACAAAGATGGCGATCTCGTTGATCCTTCTAGCTTTCGACCAATTTCTCTTTTCTTCACTCTATAAAAACTAATTGAAAACCTGGTTAAATTTCGTGTTATATCTCATCTGAGGTCCAATAACATACTTAGTAATTTTCAGTATGGCTTTCGTGAGGGCCATAACACAGATGATGCTATATACAACTTCCTATATGAGTTATATGCCCAAACTAATGGCGGTGGAGTTTCCGCGGCGGTTTTTTGTGACTTGTCAAAGGCATTTCACTGTGTTATCGACAATATTTTGCTGCGAAAGCTTCACTGCTATACTTTCAGAGGCACTGTATGTTAATGATCTGACAAATCTGAACATTGACAGGAAATTTACTTTGTTTGCCAATGACACCACAATTCTTTAGCATGGCCCTAACAGTGAGTCCTTGCACTCGATCCTTATGAAAGACCTCCAGAAGATAAGGGAATGGTTTGACTCCAACCGTCTCCCCTAACAAGAATAAATTACTCTGCTGCTGAAAATGTGTCAATTGGTTGTAAATAAATTACTGAACACCCTAGCAGTAGATTCCTTGATATAATCCTCGATAGAGAACTAAAATTTGTGAACCACATAACTGACCTTGCTAACAAAATATCGGCTGGCTGCTTTGCTGTTAAAATACAAAATACAAAATCTTCATTTCCATAGAGATTTACATAGACAGTTACATACGGAATTGTCAAAATGATTTAGTGCTATACAACAATAGATACAATCGAGTATACAACAATATAATAAAATATACATATATAAAAAAACAACATGCATTGGTCGAAATACATCACACTGTGCGAGACTTAACTAACATAAAATATCACAATACAATAAAAACATCTTACCATACTTCGGGGAAGTACTCACTCAATGTGTAAGTAAGGCCTATGTTTTAAGAATATTTTAACCTGTTTTTTAAAGGCTATGTACGATTTTATCGATCTGAGTATAAGGGGCAAATGATTGTAAAGAATCCCGGTCAGAAAATCCCAGTCAATATATCCCAATAATTAATATCCCATGCCAAAATATCCCATACAAAAATATCCCATGGCAAAAATATCACTCTACAAAAATATCCCACAACACTAATATCCTAATACATATTCTAATCAGAAAAGGTTTTGTTTAGAGTGGGGGGGGGGGGCCGACCCCCACCGGGGCTTCGCCCCTGGATCCATTCGGGCTTCGCCCTTAAACCCCACCGGGGCTTCACCAATTTACATGAATGTAACCCAAACCAACCCCCACCGGTGCTTTGGGAATTTTCGGCACGGGATATTTGTAATTAGGATGTTTTTGTAGCGGGATATTTTTGTTAGGGTATTTTTTATTGTGGGGTATTTTGGCTGGGCTAAAACTAACTGGGATATTTTCTTCTGAGATTTTCTGACCGGCCATCGATTGTAAATTCTCAGAGCAGTAACGATTGGGCCTTTCATAGTGATTGCAGTTCTACAGTATGGTACATAGAGATTACCCTTCTGCCTAGTTTGATACAGATTTATATCACCACAGGTTAGAAACTCAGAGATGTTGTGCCTTATATAAATTGCAGATTCCAAAATGTATAAACTAATAACTGTTAGAAAACCTTCCATCCTAAATACAGGACGACAGGAGTCGCTAGAGCAGAGCCCAAACATACTCCTAAGAATTCGCTTCTGCATTAAAAGCACACTCTGCACGTGTAAAGACGCACCCTATGCAAAAAGTCCATACTTAATGATCGAGTATACACATCCATAATAGTAGGACTGAACGGTTATTAAATCAACCTCATCCCCAAGTCAAATATTGGTCAATAGTGACGCCTAGAAATTTAATTTTGTTTTGTGGTACAATCGAAACGTTCTTTTCCCTAACCAGCAAACAGCAATCATGTTTCACTTGGAGTGGTGTAAAGATAATAAAATTAGTTTTACTGGTACCTTACAAAAGGCCCTTTTTGGATGACTATGTTGAAATATTCATCACATTCATTGGCAAGCTGGCACAAACTCACATCCATCATTACTACCCTCAACTACAGCGGAGGTGTCATTGGCAAATAGCCTTATAAAATGATTAGAAAAAAGAGGCAGATCATTTATAAAAATCAAAAAAAGAATGGGACCCAGAACACTGCCCTGGGGGACTCCCATATTGACTACTAATTCATCTGAGTGCACCTGTTGTTGTTTAATGTTTAGGGCGACATACTGACTTCTATCAGTCAGATAAGAATCGATCCATTTTAGAGAGGTACCCCTTATTTCATAAGCATATAGTTTTTAAAGTAACATTTGATGATTAATGGTATCAAATGCCTTTTTAAAGTCAAAAAACAAGCCAATACTTGTAAAGCCTGTCATTGAAGTTATCAAGGATTTTTTGGTAAAATGAGATAATTGCATCACAGGTAGAACACCCAACTTTAAAGCCAAACTGACCCCAAGTCAAAATATAAAATTTATCAAGATATTCAATAAGACTCTTCTTAAAGGCCTTTTCAAAAATCTTAGAAAATACGGAGACCAAAGCCATTGGTCTATAGTTGTCAATCAAGGAGGGATCACCCTTTTTAAATATCGGTACCACTGTGGCCCTTTTCAAAATATTTGGAAAATAACCAACCTGGAAAGACAGGTTTATTAACTAGGTCAAAGGTTCCGTCAGCCAGACTGTGCATTCTTTTAATATGCTACCTGGAACCTGGTCTGGTCCACATGCCTTTTTATTTGAAATCGACATTATAATGTTATAAGTTTCTTGAACGGTAAACGGATCTAGAAAAATTGAATTATTAACATGCTCTAAGGAGATAAAGTTTTTATTATTGTTAAATTTCCCAGTTAATTGAGTTACTGAATCAACAAAAAACTATTACATTTATTCGCAATATCATGAGGGCAACCTAATTCAATCTCACTTACATTAATTTTTTTGTGGTGCGGCCCTGTCTTTACAGTTATTAATGGATTTATTTATAATTTGCCATGCAGTTTTATTTTTATTTGAAGAATTTGCAATTTGTTTATTATTGTACCCTTTTTTTGCCTGGGCAATATTAAACTTTTGGGACCGTTTACGGTTTTTATATTCAATTAACAAGTCGAGATCATTGTTGCCATTTAATGATTTAAACATTTTCCTTAAAATAATTCCTTAATTAATAATAAATAGCATTATCCATTTGGATTTAGAGGTACGTGTTTTTATACTTGATTTAAAGTTTCGCGTAGGAAATGCCACTTCAAACAAGGCATACAAAATGGAGAAAAATTTCCCAAAAATATCCACATACTCAATGCTACAATCACAAATGAAATCGAAATTCTCCTTCGACAACAGATGTTTGAAATAAGATACATTCTCTGCAGAATACGAACGACCTTTCGCCTCAAATACATCAAATTCATTCTCACGTTGCAGACTAAGTTCCACAGAAGCAATCTGGGCTCTGTGATCCGAAAAATAAACATCATAGGTGTTGGCTTTAAGTTTTTTTTTACATTGGTAAATATATTATCCATAAGGGATGCAGAATCACCCTGTATTCTAGAATATTCATCAAAAGATTGGTGCAAACCATAGAAACTAAAAATATGTAATACGTTTTGAGTAGTCCTATTCATATGGGTAAAATCAAAATTAAAATCACCACATACAAACGTTTGCCCCTTAAACAGCGACAGAAACGATAAAACACCTTATAATGAATCCTAAAGTTTAGATAACTCAGTTCCTGGAGATCGATACACTGCACACACCTGTATCTGTATACAAGCAGAGAGGAGGCTTACCTTAATAGATACTGCCTCAAAGCATTGGTCAACAATAAAATCTTGATTGATACACAATACACTGGAATTAAAATTGTTATGTACAAAACTGGCAACGCCACCACCTTTCAAAAAAGACTTCATGTGAAGTATTCGGTTCAATGCGAAACACATGAAGATCAACAGTCGTTTTCACTCCCCTTAGGGCACCAGTAGAACTACCAGCGCCAGTACCCACAACATTACTTTTCCGTTTTTTATGTTTCACTTCTTTCCATTCAGATCATGGGGGAATATGGTCGTTACGATTACTTGCGCAATCGCGTCCTTCAGTATATTTGGATAATATGGACCTCTGTGCATCAGCCACACCCGTGCTCACATCTCGAATGGATATACTGCCATTTTTTAAACTGTTTGGATCATCTGCCGCCGTACTATTGCTATCCATCTGGTTAAACTTGACCTTACCTTGTTTGTTATCATTTTGGGATAAAACTGAATTTGCAGTGGCAATACCGCCGAACTGAAATTCATTAACCTCAATTTGCTTATTTTTATTTTTAAGCATCAAAATTATGTCATCCTGGCTGGAAATTGTCTTTTGTTGATTCAAGAGAGATCTCTCACGTTCATCACTAAACTTCTTTAGGTAGTCCAGTTCCACTGCAAGACATTTGATGTAATTTTTCAGGTTCGATATTTCTCCCGCCTTGGATCTGTCAGAAACAACTAGCATTAAAGAATTGACAGTTTTCACCGAATTCAATTGATTTGCGAACACTTTAACTAATTTTCACGTCACTGGGCACTTTCTTTGTAACAATGATAGCAATTAATTCACTTTTTTTAAGTTTATCCGGCTCGTTAACAATAAACTCATGCATTGCCATGTTGTCGTTAGAGTTACAACTGAGGAGCTTGGCACGGCGGCGGTTGGTAGGTTTGCTCTTGTTGAGTCCCGTCTTCGCTATGATATCTGTTTCTCGGGCAATGCTAGCAATTATCTTATCCAGTCAATCTTTGTATTACAAAGTCAAAGTCAAGTCAAAGTCAAAAAAGCTTTATTGTATAACGAATCAATTACATTCCGATTTACAAAGCCACAAAACAAAAACAGAGATTTTTTAAAAGTGCGCCCCAAACCCAAATCAAACAAAAAGGAATCAGAATAACATGAGTGTGACAGAACTGATGAATATACACTGCATTTTTAGTTAAATGACCATCATATTAGACAATACAAATCTCAGCCGTTGACCAGCTTCTCAACCATTATAGTACCCTAATTCTTAGTTATATTAGGTATAGTCGATAATATTGTAATTCTAAATAATATTAACAAAGCAAACTTAATTAGTATGTCGTTTTCTAACAATTCAACACGTTCGCCAGGTATCAAAATCACATTAAAACGAGGAACGCTGAAATAAGGAACGTAGATCAATGTAGGTACACTAGAAAGTATCGCGGAAAAAATCTTCTATGGGATAATAAGCCTTAGAAACTAGGAGAGCCTTTACTTCTTTTCGAAATATTTTTAGATTTTGAATTTTTCTAATTTTTAGCGGAAGATGATTAAATATTTTTTACCATCTTAGAATATTGAATTTTTAGTTTGACTGGAATGGGGTATGGGTAAATTAATTTTAAATGCTTGACACATGGAACGCACTACAGTTGAATCAATTTCACTCTTGAACTTCTTATAACTTAAGCAAGATGTCTCCAGCAAAAACAAACAGGACAAGGTCAAAATCTTATGTAATAGAAATAACGGTCTACTAGAATCCCCAATTCTGGCTCCGCACATATATTTAATGGCCCTTTTTTGCAGAACAAATATTATGCCAAATAAATGCTGGGAGCAGCAACCCCAGAAGCTTATGCCGTATCTTAAGTGTGACTTCATTATGGAGAAATATGCAGTCTTTGTAGCAGTGAAATTCAAGCTATCCGAAATTACCCTAATCGTATAGCAGCTGGAGCCCAATTTTTTGCTTAGGTTAGTTATATGTGATTCAAATTTTGATCTATTTACTTTTTCATTATTTGTTACTTGGTCTCCAACTGTTACTTCATTAAAATTACATTTAAAAGTAAGTGTTTGAGAAACCCATTCCCAAACAAGTTTATTTTTCTCACCCTGTAACATGCAATGTCCCTGCATTCCGATTTATCTGCCCGTTTATTATTTTTCACAAAATCGACCCTCACAGATAGGCAAACCCTTAAAGTTTAGGTATTTCAGCCCGTACTGATGATGGCTGTTGCCAGATTTGTATAATAATCCTCAAGATTCTGTGAAGTTCTTTCATGAGGTGACAATCCGGCCTGTTCTCGATGGGCTCGCGCTCTTGAAATGGCTGCCGTACGATAAACATCTTGTGGAGGTAAGCTCCATAGAAAGTTGTGAAAGCTCATGAAGTACCCCATTCCCTTTGTCATAAGTTAATTAGAGTTTAACTTAGGACCCCGTTTGTGTATAGTGAGTTCATAAGTGCTAAATCAACCTCGAGATCAACCCATATGAGTGTGTAGTAAGCTGAAACAGCCAAGATGGTGAAACCCGTTATACTTTGAGCTTCAAAGGTACTTAAGGTAAAGAAGCAATAAGTCAGTAAAAGTTGAATGGAGTTAGTGAAATCACATTAATTAACTCTAATAATGTTCACGTGTTGGATATAGTAATTGGAGATAATTCAAGATTTTTCACTTTTTTGCACGTAAATTGAATTAAAGACATCTTCTACTTGTGCAACCAGCTAAGGCAATATAGAGGCAGTTGCTTTAATTCATAAACATTGGTGTTAGTTATATTATTATTTCCAGTAATATAAATGTAAATTATCTCGTGTACTTGTAGGTTAGGGTGGAGTGAAAAATGATTTTTTTTGATTTCTTTGATGTAATAGTTACAAAAAGTTTCCATTAGGATCACATATTATCCATACCAATTTTTGTTTTAATCGCTTTATATTTAGAGGGTCCGCCAGACCCACCAATGTTAGAAAAGAAGTTGAAAATTGCACTTTTTTAAATTCGTATATAACTGCATTCTTTACGTGTAAATGTTACTAATAGCAAAAATTATACTCAGGTTAGTCATATATGCAATACTACTACTAGTGGTAATTGCGATCAATCATTTAGAGGGTCCGCCTTCCGCCACGGCTGCGGCTTTAAATATAACGTTTTACTATTTTATTTAATTCCTTTATTTCGAGCCCCGTACTTAGTCCGTGCCTGTCGTAAGTGAATGAGCAATTACCATTAGTAGTAGTATTGCGTATATGGCTAACCTGAGTATAATTTTTGAAATACGAATTTAAAAAAGTTGCAATTTTCAACTTTTTTTCTAACATTGGTGGGTCTGGCGGACCCTCTAAGTATAAAGCGATTAAAACAAAAATAGGTATGGATAATATGTGTTCCTAATGGAAACTTTTTGTAACTATTACATCAAAGAAATCAAAAAAAATCATTTTTCACTCCACCCTATTGTAGGTTGAATGAAAGGTGTGTGTATGTGTATATAATATAATAATTTGCATGTTTTTAATATATAAGTTTATATTTGTTTATTTATATTTACATTTTTTTGTTATATTTAAATAAATACTCTATATGTCATTAGCATTTCATTTTTTTTATATATGCTTTCATTAAAGAAAGAGAACTATGGCCGACCGTTTTTAAAATACAGTTCACTAATTGCTCTAATTTCACAGAGCTGGTCCTTCGATTCAGATAAATACCTAACCCCTTTTCGTTGAGAAGTCAAAAAATTGTCTTTCTCACTCTTAGTGTTGCGAAATTCAAAATAAAAAGTCTGGGTTCCGCACAGTAAGAATGTCTGTTTTTTTGATGTTGAGAGATACAAAACGGGCTTTGAGATATATCTGCAGGGCAAAACCTCGGGATTCCAGCCGCCCTTCATTTGTTCAAGAGAACATTCTACAGTCACATGTGTTTATATACTGGAAGTTGCTAGCATTATATATAAAAATCAACATCGATTCATGGCGGAGAACTCTACGTATGTGACGCGTCAACAGAGTGATCCTCATCTGCCCATTCCCTTATCTACACTTACGCACAGATCAATTTTTTATGAGGGTATAAGGGTATTCAATCACCTGCCAGGCAACATTAAAGGAACAACTTCATTAAAGACTTTTCAACATCAACTAAAAATTTTGCTTTTTGCATGTTATAGCCTATCAATTTTTGAAATGTATTTCCTCTGGGCTAACCGGAAGTAACAAATCGCATATGTACAATCAATACTGAGGTAATGATACAATGCATAAAACTTGTGAATGTATATCATAATGTTAAATTTCTTACTTGGATTCTGACATGTCCTCTTCATCTTCCTCACTTTTAATATCAACTTCCTCGTGACTTATAAACTCCGATTCAGCCAAATAGTCATCATTACACTTTTCCTCATTGGATTTTCTATATAAAACGAAAATAATATTCACTTTCATAGCATCAATGTAAGTATGTTGATAATATTCTAGTGTTACTAGAATATACAAGTAAAATTGCATAATTTAACACTATATAAAATTTTGAGATAATAAAACACAGTCCACTAATATTAAAAAAAAACATACAAAAAAGGCACATCACAAAATTTACCCCACTTCATTTTAATCACAACTAGAAAAAAATTGGATAATAATTTAGGTAAATTTATTTAGTAAAAAATTAATGACTGAGAAAATGTTATTCACCCAACCACAACAATTATTAAAATCATAGCTACTTACAAATCCAATTCGGTTTTGATTTCTTTTTTAATGGTGGCGTATTCATCTAAACCACTGTCAGCTTCGTTTGAAGATACCTTAGATACCCTAGAAATATAACACTCTTCTTAAAATTCACCGAACCTTTGTTTATAAATGAATATTAAATTATTTTACTGTAAAATAATAGTCTTTCTGAGTGCTCTTGCTCTTTTACCTGTCATTAATCTGTAAACATCTCTAGTTTTTTTTAAGTCTTTTTTATTTTACTTTTGTGTACTTTTTCTATTTACTTTTATTAATTACTGACATGTTTTACGCCAACCTGGCAAGTGTATACTGTAATGTTCATACTATGAAACAAATAAAGATTTATCTATCTATCTATCTATATCATCTCTTGTTCTCCATTCAAATGGTGCATTTTCATATTTAATAGAATGCTCTTTCTTTACTATTTATACTGAAGACAATTTAATAATCATACGAATTGTTTTTGTATGGTGTATATTGCTTATATTTCTAGTGCTTTTGTGAACTGGTGCTGGAAATTTGTGTCAAAACTTAAAATTGGGGGCTTTTTTTCAGCTAAAGTGAGATAGATCCTCCGATTTTTGAAGTGAAAACATCTTTAACACCATTAGCTGGCAGACAATGGGAGTGATTTAAGACTAGATGAAACGGAAAGAGCGACACCAATGAAAAGATGTAGATCTATAGCATGTGGCCTACGAGAAAATGAGATACAACCTTGGATACAACATACTTATACAGTTGCTAGATGTTTATCAAGAGTAAAAAGTAGTCGGATGACCACTTGGTTTAGTGAAGGTATCACTTCTACCGCGTATGAACTGTTTTTATTTATTTTTTAATACCGCTCTGCGGAAGTTTTCACTTTTATCATGTGGTTTAAGCACACCCCTTATTTTTTTTGATTGAAGCTACTTTATCGGACAGCGCCTTTCAAGTGAAAAAAATAAAATTTACAAAATTGACACAACCTATATGTCACCAGACCCAAACCCATAGTCACAATGTTTCGATATATCTTATGCAATTGTATATAGCAAGTAATTAATATGTCATGTGGTTTGTTCATTCATAGTTTTGTAATTACTAGCCAAATGCTAATTAAATATATTATTTATTTAATTAGTAATCATGAACATACAAAGTATTAAGCTGGATTTATAGATTTACATAACATAAGCTTAGCATAAGCACAGTACAAAATACTAACCTTACAAATTTCATAATTTTGTTTAAAAAAGTATATTATATAATCATATCTATATTAATTTATAAATCCTTACCATTCTTATAAATAAAAAGCAGCCAAAACAATAAAGCTGGATTTATAGATTTACATAACATAAGCATAGCATGGCATAAGCACATAAGCAATAAATTGTTGGCTTATAAATGAGCTTGTGTAATGTTGTGCCTGAGCCATAAGGCAAAAATACTAACTTTACAAATTTCATAATTTTGTTTATATTTTTCAGAGAAGTATATTATAGAATCTTATGTATATTAATTTATAAATCCTTACCATTTTCAAAATAAAAAGCATACAAAAAGCCAAAATACCAAACTTTATTGAATATCGCATATGGCATTCTTTCATAAGGTAAACACAATTATAATTCTACGTTTTCATTGGTTGGACATAAGCACATCAGTAAGCAGATAGCATAAGAAGTTGAAAGTTGGGCAACTTCATATGTCAAGCTTATGTTGTGCCTTATGTTGATCTATAAATTACCTGACTTAAATTTGAATGTTTAACTTCTTATGCTTATGCTATGCTTATGTTATGTCAATCTATAAATCCAGCTTAAACTTTATTGGATATCGCATATGTCGTTCTCTCAAAAGGTAAATACAATTATAATTCTGTGTTTTCATTAGTCGAACATAAGCACATAGCATAAGAAGTTAAAAGTAGGTGAACTTCTTATGTAAAGCTTATGTTTTGTCATTGTTTATACAGGAATATAAAGACAATGGTTATGTCTTATGTTACATCAATCTATAAATTGCTAATGTCAATCTATAAATCCAGCTTTAAATGACCAAATATCTTAGTTTTTTTTATAAAACTATTATACTTAAACTTACTCAACAAGATATTGAACATTTTCTTCTTTAATCAATAGTCGATCAAACTCCCAATAATCCTCCTCTTTAACTGGTAACCTTTCCAGAAGAACAATTAACTTTGGTATTGGCTTACAATTGCTAGACATAATGCATCCCTAAGGAGGGTTCCCTCCTTAAGACGACACAAAAATGAACAACCCGCTTTTTCAGGCATGCGCAGTGAAATGTCATTTTTGGAGATTTGACAACAAATTTAGCCGAAATTCCGGATGTCCGATGTTTTGTTAGGTTACGTTACAGTTCAGTTTTGGTTAGTTTATGTAGAAAAAGTTATTTTTCGTGTTTGGACACACAACATAGAAAATCATAAGAAACTTTTGTGTAAAGAACTGTTCGTTAGAACAAACAATAATCCAGTGAAAATACTTGGTTTTCATATAAAATCTGTTCCTTAGGACAATAATTTCTATCTCTGGTGTACAGTGATATTTATGTAAACTCTTTGTTGTAAAAAATTAATTAAGACACTCATTATAGATTCTCAGAAGGAAAATATGCAAACTTCAACATCTAGTAAATTAAGCAAATCTAATATTGACACACAAGTGCCCTGTACTTTATGGTGACAAAAACTTTAAAATTATTAAATCAACATAAGACAAGATGACCGGAGTGGAGGAAAAAAACCAACATATTGTGTGCCCCTTGTGCGAAGAACGAACTCAATTAATGACCTACGCAGACCTAAAGCAGCATATTGAAGACAGTCTGTTATAACTATCGAAGTTACGGCTTTGCATTTTCTTAGCCCTGAAGAATTTGAAACATGGGCAAAATCAGAAAAAAATGACAGCTTATGCTAAGCACAGAAGTATGTAACCAAAGAACCCACGAAAGTGTATTACCATTGCTACAAGTGGTATCACAGGTACAATATTTAAAGTAATTTAATTCTTGACAAGTAGGTATAATATGAATTGCATGTTTTTCGGTTACTTACCCAAGTATCAGAAATACACAGAGAAAGCTGATGGGACAATTAGAATGAAAGATGTCTGTCCCTCAAGAATTGTTTGCAATTTGTATAATGATAGAAAAGCTACAATTGCATTTTGAAAGACACATGTTGGACATATTGAGAAGGAATTACAAAGTAAGCTTTTGTCATCGGTAGAGAAGCAAATGGTAATTGTGAGCATGGAGTCAGATGTACCAAGTAGTAGAATTCTAGAAGATGGTGAACTGTTTTCTCTTAACTTTGTATACACCATGATAAAACAATAATAAATAAATCGACATAGTGATTTTTTGAAGTTAAAGCATCTATTATTAGTTAGAAGCTGCAGTGTGAACATAGTGTGCGATTTTCTCACTTATCCTTAAAATATAATATTAATATAATATATAGATAAAAAATATCATAATGCAATTAAAATGTTATCTATAATATTCTGGGGAGTAATAATGAGAAGATACCACAAAAAGGCAGCACATTGATTTTTTGAAATTAAATTAGTATAATTTATTGATTAGAAATTATTAGAAGTAGGAGTGCTAAGTGTGTACTTTTTTTAGTATTGTTTCTAATTTTAATCTATAAAATATAATATCAATCAATCAATATAATGTCAATAAAAATAAAGAAAAACAAAACAACTACTAAATATATTTATTTATACCTGACCAGCTATGTCTTAAAACTTTTGGAATTTTAGTAAATAACAATCTTTATTTAAACAGGTTAACCTTAAAGTATGATAAAGATTCTATATTCTGTTCCAGTAAAACAATAATAAGAACTGAAAATACTGAGATTGGTAGTAGACGAGGCACCTATAAAAATAAGAAATATCAAAATAACAGTAAATTACATAAAAGCAATTTCAAATATTGTTTATTTTAATTTATGAAGTTAGGCACTGGTCAGAAAAACTTAAGTTTAGTAAGTACTTAGTAATAAAAACACGTGTCAACAGAGCTAGGTCCTCTTGCACAATGTCTCACATTCCTTACAATAATGTTAACTAATTTATCTACATTTTAAGACTTAATTAAGGCAATAAAGAAATCGGTAATCTTGAGACAATAATTGAAATTTTAATATCTTATCCTAAGCTTCTGATGACAATAACAATGGGCCCAGAGGTGATATTCCAATTTGCTAATATAATATCAGTTCTGAAAGAGAAATGATTTGTCAATAAATAAAAATGTATTACCCAAAAAATAAAATTATTGAAAAAACAGAATCCCCTCTAAGTGAATCTATTTTACAGAAAGAGAAAAGTAAAGAATTAAAAATGTGTTTCTTTTTTAATATTTTTTAGAAAAGAGGTTACAACATTTTTTTAAATTATTTTTCTACTCAATTTTGAACGCTTATTGGAAGGAAAATATTCTTCTTTTTCCATTTTCCTCTTCCTTGATGTTTTACATCCTTTTTCATCTATGTGCTTCTTTGCCAACTGCAAGTGGTTGATAACAACATTAAAATCTTCATCCTCAAGTTCTTCTGCCTAATGTAAATAATACTCCAACTGAATATTCCTCTTATCGCGGTCCTGAGCAGTCCCATCCTGAGTTGATGTGATTTCGCGGTTTCTTATTTATTCAACAAACTGACATACTTCTTCCTCATTTTGTATCTAATGAGTGTCTTAATTATTTTTTTTACAACAAAGAGTTTACATAAATATCACTGTACACCAGAGACAGAAATTATTGTCCTAAGGAACAGATTTTTATATGGAAACCAAGTATTTTCACTGGATTATTGTTTGTTCTAACGAACAGTTCTTTACGCAGAAGTTTCTTATGATTTTCTATGTTGTGTGTCCAAACAAATAACTTTTTCTACATAAACGATAACAAACCAAAACTGTAACGTAACCTAACAAAACATCGGGAATATCGGCTTGTCAAATGTCCAAAAATTACATTTCACTGCGCATGCCTGAAAAAGCGGGTTGTTCATTTTTGTGTCGTCTCCCTCCTTATGTATTCCACTGAAGAAAAAATAAATTCTAAGTCCCGTTATTTGGCCCGGCACTTTATGGTTTAAACTCATAGATAAAAGAATATATATTTAAAAAAGAAAATTAAACTTGTTAACCTTGACAGTAATCAGTAATCAGCTGGGAGTAGGGATGCATGATACGATATTCCAGAATATCGATACTTTTACGGCCGATAGCGATATTTCCGTTCGTAGTGCACTTGTGAATGCATGCGATTTAAAAACCTGCAATTGGCAAGTATATGGCCCTCTGCTCGCTCCGAGGCTCAAGAAAAGGAAACTAACCACTAACCCAAGCCATACCAAAGAAAAACCCAAAAATCAAGAAAAAACTGTTTACTTAAAAAAAGAACACCAAAACCAACGGGATTTGAACCCGGGTCGCCGAAGTGATGGCCAACCATTCAGACCTCTAGGCCATTTGCTGAGTTACAAACAACTGGCTGCATCACAAAGACATGCGTCACCTCAGGTAGCTAGCCAATCACGAACATCTCATTCATAAGTGCAGTACGAACTGAAATATCGCCGATACTCGATATTTAGGATCGATACTTTGGTTACGATACATTGCAAGTATACATTTGTGTTGTATCGATACCGATGATAACCTACGATCCGGGAAGATTTTTTCTATATGCTACCTACTAGCAAATACTCATTTCACGCAATCTTTATTCGTCGTTTTCTATAAAGTGCATATACTGCGACAAAGATCCATATGGAGCTATGACTGCGAATATGACTAGACTCTAGCGCTAGCGGAGTACCACCGACCCCTCCGTCCGCCTAACCATTCCTCCCTTACGTTGACATCAATGTTGTAATAGGTTTGTTCTAGCAGCGATTTCAAATGGTACAAAGCCATCCGGAGTTTGCGCATAGCAATATAAGCGTCGCATATATCGCTATGCACTAACTCCGGATGGCTTTGAACCGTTTAAAATCGCTGCTAGAACAAACCTAAAGGTGGAATTCCCTCGGAGCGGCTATCGCTGACGATAATCGCGTAGTGATCGGTAATTTTCCTATTAAGTTGTTCGTTCGTTCTGTGTCAGTCAAGTCATTGGAATGAGTTTAAAGGGGAGTAGCAAACTACTTGCGGCTAGGGTTCCCAACCGTCCCGGTTTGGCCGGGATTAACCAGGAATCAGAAAGTTTATCCCGGCAAAAATTTTTGCTTGGCCGGGACTTAAAAAATCCCGGAAAACGTAAACTTAACAATATTCAGAAATTTTCGTGTATACAGCAACCCTACGAACTGAGACGACCGCCGGCGATATTTCAGAGACCTGCAATTGGCAAGTATATAGCCCTCCGCTCGCTCCGAGGCTCAAGAAAATGAAACTAATCAAGTGCTAACCCAAGCCATATTTAAAAATCAGGAAAAAACTGTTTACCTACTTAAAAAAAACCAAAACCGACGGGATTCGAACCCGGGTCGCCGAAGTGAAGGCTAACCATGGAGACCCCTAGACCCATCATGCCCTAGACCATCTACTGACTTAAGGTGCTTCCAGACTTGTGACAAAACCCCGTGACGTGACAGCGTCGCGAACATTTTCACGACGAGGCGAACTTCGATGCGTGTCATCGTCGCCTGTCATCCTCGCGTGTCATCGTCGCGTATCATAGTCCCGTTCACAGCGTTCCGCTCATTTAAATAAAAAAAACAGTCGGTCATCATGGACGTTGCAGCAGCAGCGTACATAGTTATAGATCATTTATTGCGTAATTCTATAAATGTTAACGTTGTCTCCTGTTTCCATTCCATCCTGATATTAAAAAAACAAATACTAATTCGAAACAAAATAGCCGCTACACTGGTTAAAATTCAATTAAATATGCAAAACGTTCTGATGATACGCGGTCCCGTCCAGACTTGGCGAACCAAGCGGCGTAGCATCCCTTTGATGCGACGCCAAAATAACGACAGATCATGGAACGGAGTGATGACACGCAGTAAACGCGGCGATGTCACGCATTGCGGTTACGGAGTACCGTCCAGACTATACGCGACGAGGTTCGCGGCGGTGTCACGATACGCGGTCTTGTCACAGGTCTGGATGCACCTTTACAAATAACTGGTTGCATCGCGAACACATGCGTCACCTCACGTAGCTAGCCAGTCACGCGCCTCTCACTCACAAGTGCACTATAAACTGAAATCTCGCCGACCGCCGCGCCGCCGTTTGGTTTTTTTTTGAGCATTTTCGAACTTCTCATGAATTTTTTTCGAACTTTATTGATTTGTAGTTACAATAAAGTGTTGTATAGTTTACTCTTCTGAAATGGATAAGTACCTATAAAGTGATTTCTTTAAGTGCGCAACATTTGCCATTCAAGAGGGCGCCGAATCCTTGCTTTTAAACGATTTTAACGACTTTTGAGTAAAAATTGGGCGTGGCACCCCCAAAATTTGCCTACGTGGCACCCCCGGATTTGCCTCGTGGAACGAGCCGCCACTGAAAAACAATTGTCCCGGAAAGGTCGATGCTTAAGTTGGGAACCCTACTTGCGGCTTATATGACGTATGAAGAAGCCGAAGATGATGAGATACTTCAAATGTGTGTGGTTCAACGAGATGAGGTCGATATGATATATATCTCTAGACTAGACCGAAGCAGCCCCGTCTCCAGGCCGCCCCTTACAACAGACCAATTAAGGAACTTTTGTCCGTTCTAGAACAGTGGCGGCTCATGACCTGTTAAACAGGCAGTGCTACTCAGGGGAGGCAAAATCAAAACAGTTGAAGCCAACCTTATTAGGTTCAAGACTTAGGTTCATTAGAAAATTATTTTGTGCCCTGTTTAAAGATCGGCGCGGGCGGCATTAAATTTGTAAATAATTTGCCTAATTTTGTTTTTCGTACGGGTTTTTAGATTAAACATTTCAATAAAAAAATTAAATATGCATAAAACTTTATAGAAAAAATAAAAAACGCCGCCCCTAAAAATCGGCCGCCTCACCCCTGGAGACGGGGCTGACCGAAGGAGGGCTATTTCACTCAGCTAATACAAACCCATTTGAAGCCTGACGATAAAAAATTCCGAAAACTTTCCAGATTAAATCGACCTCAGTTTAAAGTAAGGAAAAGTCGTTGGTCGCAGCGACTATATTTGCTCTGGGAGAAGGCAGTTTGCAACGCTTGGAGGAAAGTGATTCCATAAAAGAACAATAGTATCAGTCTCAGCGCGATCGTCGCAGCGACGATCGCTGAACGATCATCGCAGCTATCGCTCGGAGGGAATTCCACCTTAAAATGTATTGAATGCAGTGGAATGTATTCGCGGAAACACATGCAAGCTACTGTATATCCACTATAATACGGCTTTTGTTAAATATATCCCGGTGTTTAGTTAGATAAAGTCATATTTCACTTTTCGCATGGCCCTTTGCTCGCTTCGCTCGCTATGGAGGCTCAAGAAAACGGAAACTAACTAAGTGCTAACCCAAGACATCCTCAGAATCAAGAAAAAAATGCAACGGGGTTTGAACCCGGGCCGCCGGATTGAGACCTAACCATATAGACCCCTCAACTACGAGGGTTCGTGCAACAAACTGAGTGCATCGCGAAAACATGGCGCGGATGCAAGCAAAACTAGAATAAATTTGGCAACAGCGTATGCCAGGAGCTATTACGGCTATTATTTGCCGCTCATAATCATTGGACTCGCGTGCACCACCGAAATGGAGATCGGTGGCGTCCACCCATTATATGCGTCTACCTACCGCAAATTTTCGACCTCAGGACCTGCGCATTTGGCAATAGCCCCGGTATTCTAATATTTCGCTTCTCGCTCCAGGGGCGCAACCAAACAAAACTAACCTAAACTAACTCAAGGCAATGCCCAAAATCAAGAAAAAATAATAAAAACATGTTAATTTAAACAGTAATATTATTTATAAGCTTAAATAAAAAAAGATACAAATGCAAACAAAAGTAAAACAGTTATCCCCTAAAGACTTAAAAAACAGACTTACAGACTCAATACGTACTGCTAAAATGATATAAAAAAATTAAGCGAGTCTGCTAGTACCCCAGACACATGTAAACACTTTGACAAGGGAACCCTTCCCTTGTCAAAATGTAAACATACCTTATATCGACATCATCGATATGAAAATCTAATGCCACCATAGGCCGCGTGACGCCTGAATATAGGCAATCACTTATTTGCAATTGGTTGCCTATATTCTGGAGTTAGAAAGAACACGTTTTACACTAACGGTTACAGACAGCCTGCAAAACAAATTCCCGTCACAGATACCGCCTGACGTGCGATGTTTACATTTGCAAAGTTTGCATTAGAATGATTAATATTACACTTCACGCATAGCTCTCCGCTCGCTACAGGGACGCAACGAACAAAAACTAACCCAAGGCATGCCCAAAAACAAGAAAACACTTTTTACATTTAAATATAATTTAAAGAAAATAAAAAATTGGATTAAAACTAATAGTGAAAATCAACGCGAGCGAAGCCGCTGATAAAAGCTAAAAGTGCCCTATGTCCTTTGTTATACTCTTGAAAATATCTGTACAAAATTTCATGTTGATCGGTTGAGTAGTTTATGCGTGAAAGTGTAAGAAGCAAACAAACAAACACATTCGCATTTATAATATTAGTTATTCGCATTTATATTAGTTAGGATTCTTTAATAATACTTACTGGCAGCTTCAATCGGAGTGGATTCATTCACTGCACAAATTCGACACGAAAATCTTATGCCACCAGGAAAAACATCAACATATTTATGGACACAGCCTAGTTATCTTGGGCCGACATCCTTTGGTTTGGAAAAGTCAATAACCAAATTTTGCAAATTTTAGAAAAGGACCATGACTCAATATTGTTTTAAACGTCTGGGCATCTGAATAATACTTTTGACAGTTCGTTTAATTTAAAATAATAATATGGTTTTTATTGTCTAAAATCCGTTTAAAAACGATTTAAATGGCATCATTGTATAAAAATCCGAAAATTCGGCCGTGGCTTCGGACGAATTTGTCGTGGATTTTGAAGCGAAAAATCATTTTAGATTCAACCAAAAAATAAGCTGTGCTATGGATCCAAATGCGCTGTGACCATAATATAGTGAAAATCTAATATCGCCCTAGCGGCTAGCTTTTTAGAAGCGCCATTTGAGTCGTTGCAATCGCGGCCGTCGTGGATTAGCTTGCTTCTCAACGCGAAAAGCGTCTGTAGACCCGATATAAGTTTCGATACCGACTCTAACGCCGTCTAGTGCAGATGGCGTTGACTCAAGAGATTGCATTCGCGCTATGTCTTCGTGATGTAATCAATTTGCAGTATGAGCCGTGGTGGTCCAGAGGTCTAGATGGTTAGGTCTCAACTCGGCAGCGGCAGCTATCGGCGCCGGCGGCTGTGGTTCTTTTATTTTTTTAAGGTTGTTTCTAAACAGTTTTTTTCTTGATTTTGGGTATCTCTTGGGTTAGCATCTGGTTAGTATCCTTTTCTTGAGCCGCTGTAGCGAGCGCAGCGAGCGGAGGGCCATGCGAAAAGTGATTACTTATTGTAATACGTGCCCGTACTTTGGATGCACTTTTTACGAAATATTTTGCTTCATTTAACTAAAGCCCAGGATATATTTAACAAAAACCATATTACAGTGGATTACAGCAGCTTGCATGGGTTTCCGCGAATACATTCACATAGAATACCCCTTCGTTGTCAATATATTCCACGCAAGGCCACCTATGTAGTAGTAGTAGTAATAATCTATTATTTTAAACATAAAAAACAGTTACACATTATTTACTCATCCATCCTTTTTCTTCCGGGCGTAAATCTCATTCTTATTCCTGCAAAGAAAAACAGAACAAACAAGGTGAATCCCAGGTAGCGAGCCAAAGCAAAGTTCACGGAATTTCTTGCCTTGAATGAAAGTGCTTTATTGTCCAAGGATTATTACAATGAATAAATCTTATTGACAAAGCATGATTAAAATTTTGACACACACAATTTTGTAGTCAATTGAATCTTGACACAAATACATATACCCTAAGTACAAAAGTACCACACTTAACAGAATACTAAGTAATACATGGCACACCTAGCATATCTAAATACTATCCTGCTTAAAGAATTCGTCAATGCCATAAAATGCCTTCGACAACAGCCTGTCTTTCAACTTCTGCCAAAATGGCATGCCGACACCCGACAATCGACGCACTGTACACGGTAGCAGCTCGCTATTGTCACATCCAAAAGCAATATCGATTAGCAGCATAGCAGCCAAATACGGTAATATCAATAGCGATCGTATATCGTAATATTGATGAGCATTGTAAACTGCTATTTAAAAAGCAGCTTTTTATGATATTCGATAGCAGTTAAAAGCTGCTTCGCTCAAATAGCAGCTATCGAATAGTAATTTACTAAAAAGCAACCCATCCCTAACTATGTAGTATAGGTGGCCTTTGGAATCGAAAATTCGGTTGGGTCGCTAGACTCTTGTTCAATGCGCACGGGTCATAATGTCACATCGGTTTACACATTCCGTCCCATTTGCCGAGATTTACCCTCATACCGCCGCGTAAGATGTTTACACTGTTACGGTAATTTTAACAATTTCGTAACATCAGGTTGTTCCGAGTTCGCTTGTATTTATTTTTGGTTTGAATAACTTTTCATCTTCAACCTATATTTTAAAATACTGTCTGACCCGACCTGGTAGCAACACTGTGGAAAAAATCCGCATTAAACAGTATGAAAATATTAATAAATAATGAATTTTTGTGTTGCCCATCAAGTTCGTTTAGAACATTTTTTTTCGTCTTTTAAATATGTCAGGCGAGAAATAATTTAGTTAATGTAAAATGAAAATTAATATTATGGTTGAATTTACATAAATAGAGCAGTAGAATATATTATTTAAAAATGTTAAATAATTTCAAATATGCAGCTCATATTTTATGCTTGAAATCGGTCGCTTCGTACGGTAGAAAGTAAAACATTTGTGACGACTGCGCGTCGGTGCAATTTTTTTCGAGAAGCGATTCTGATGGAAAGGTAAGACAGGAATTGAGATCTATCTTGTACC
>MU190900.1:0-17187 GCA_016904865.1 Pissodes strobi
ATCGTCCCAGTTTGCAGAATTGTAATGCCAGATTTTGCGAGGCAATGCTGGATCCTTCTGTATGAGTGGCAATTCACAAACCGTTGTAATAAGTTTGTGGTCGGAGGTACCTAATGGCGGACCAACTATAACCTTGTACTGGTCAGGATTGGTCGTCAGAAAAAGATCCAGGAGGGCGGCGAATTCGCCCCTCTCTGAGATTCGAGTTGGTTCGTCTACAAGTTGAGTAAGCTCGCAGCTCATGGCAAATGCTTCAGCTTCTCTACTTTCGTTGTCGGTCTTGTTGTGATGTTTGAGCCAGTTGGTGTTGTGGGCATTCAAGTCTCCCAGAACGATTATTTCTGAACTGGGGTGATCGACCTGTATTGAGTCAAAGGTGGTAACTAGTGTTGAGAAAGAGCTTTGGTAGGCTCTATCGCTCGGAGGGCGATAGAGACAACATATAAACTTGGTTAATCCCTTGGCGGTGAACTTGAGCCACATGACGTCAAGGTTGATCGGTTCGAGTGTTTCCTCGCGGTGACATGAAAGGCCGCTTCGGACAAAAAGGCATATTCCGAACTTATATCTAAATCGGGTATGTAAGTCGTAACCAGGATAGTGGTAGTTCACTGTTGTTGTTGTAGAACATACTTGTGTTTCTGTAAGGGCTGTTTGGTCGCAAGATCCTCTGGAATCAATAAATGCATCTCGAAATTTTGTGCATTTGAAGAAAAATATTGAAAAATAAATATCGATGATGTCCTAAGCAACGGATGATCAGTACGCCGTTATTTGACCTACAGTATTTATTACATTACAGATAAACATCTGCAGCGTAGTAAGCAGTGTATGTGGGATTTGCGCGTTGTTTCGGTAACATTAGTTATTGCGGTACAGAGACCAAGCCATCTGTACCGTAGTAAAGAATGTATTTACGCCACCCGGTTCACCCGAGCTATTATTAATATTAATCTATGAAATATTTGTGTTTTTTAATTTTAAAATTGGCATAATAATAGTGTAGAGCGTGTCAAACCACATTCAGTAATATTTAAAGTTTTCTAGGGAGTTCTGATACTTGCATAAGCCTTGTGAGTGATCACTGACGAACATGAAAAAATAATATTACGTAGAAGGTTTAAAGTAGGCGGAGTCCTGCCTTATCAAGCCAAAGACTGAATTCTCTTAGATTCTGTCAGACCAATTCATAACTAAGCAGTCAGAAACTGTCAATATCTCAAGCATGATGAAGTTAAACAGCTGTCCAAGATTTGAGAGATTGAAGAAGAATAAAATATACAACATTCAAGCTCAGACAACCAGGCTTTCAAATAATTCTCTATCCAGAGAGACAAGAGATATGGAAGCCAAGATGGCCTCTTACATTTTTTCAATCTACTAGACCTTATACCTAGATGAAATATAAATTGCACTGCGATCATATCAGACAACGAAGACATATATTGACAGATAAGCATTGGTTAAAAATATCTGCATGAAATCTAGACTCGCTCTACGCGATATATACATAGATTACTTATGATCAGGAGTCGAAGCAAGAAGAAGCGACACTACACTTAAAAGAGCGATAACAAGTCTTATTCCATTATCTTACGGCGAGCAAGAACACGCGCAGCCAAGAAATGCTCTAACACGGCCGCAAGTCGTTTTACGCACAACGACAGACGAGAAGCAAACTTCACCATTCAGCATACACAAAAATGGCTATTCGTCGGATATCTCGGTACAGACAGAATAGACTAAACATTGCATTTGTTACAAGTCAATAACTAAAAAGCACATAGTTGGCACAAGACGCAACAGAGATATCAAAATAATTACTGACCAAACGAAAGAAATGTCAGGAAACACATAATGTGAAACGTTCACCTAAAAAAAAAGATTGCTAGACAAAAGGTACGCGCAATAAAGGGGGACTTCGTAGTTCATCACACACACTGGCAAAAATATTTTCGGCGAAATGAGCTATGGTATATTTAAAAGCGCGGTAGCCTGCACTGGCCCCCCACACCGAATTTCGATTGCTCCATAAATTCCTGGCCATGAGGTCATTTACAAAGGTTTAACCACTTGGGCTTTATCATCTTAAAGATGTCGACTTTTTCAGCCATGTGGGCTATTTCGTCAATTTTTACACATGCCATCTGTCAATTTTCGACTACTCCGAACTACCGAACTACTCTAATTTGGGGTTATATTATCTGCCATCTGTCATATTTTTGTTCATGGGGCAATGCCATTTTGTAGGTTACTACATCTGTCAAAACAAGCAAAGTGGGACGCGCAGTAACAAAAATAAATTTTCGGCTACTTGGGCCATATCATTTTAAAGCTTTTGGTTAATGTAGAACATCTTCAAGGATTTTGTGCAATGTTGGTTAATGTAAGATATCTTAAGGAATTTAGACCAGGTTTCGACTAAAGTGAGACATCTTCAGGGTATTCACGCAAGCTTCGGCTAATACTGATCATGATCAACTTGAGGGAATTTGATAAGCTTTAGCCCATCTGAGTCATTCTCAGTGATTTATATTTGGTTTCGTCTAAAGTCAGACATCAGTCAATATTTGAAGAAAATTAAAATAGGATTATCAATTTCTGAATATTCCCAGAATACATTTTTATTAATGTATGTAAAGTTGTGGGTATAGGACTTATAACAAAAACTTCCATATTCGAAATTTGCCGACGTTTCGACCATTTATTGCGGTCTTTTTCAAGGCTACAATAGGAAAAAACTGTACTACAATTTGGCATAACCTGTGCTTCAGTTACTATTTTCATTCAAACAAACTGATAATTTTAAGTACAAATTAATTTGAACAGACATTTTCATTAAAAAGCCAAAATAAATTTACACAAAGATCAATATTGCTCGGCACTACTTATTAAAATAAACAACGAAGTTAAACAAAAAAAAACAAAGTAAGACGAAATTAAAAAAACACATTATATACCAAAACAAAAATAGCTTAAAACAATTAAAACATCCACAATTTATAATAAAGCATTGTGGTTTTCACTACAAAATTCAACCTTCGAAAAGTAACCCATTCTTAAATATTTTTTATTATTATTATATATAGGTATTTGTATTTATTAGGCAGCAGACAGCTTTCTCGATTGGACCACACAAATAAAACCTACCTTTTTCTTCAGCAGAAGTTTTCTATGGTCATTAAACATTTTGACGTTTTTATCCAAAAAAACATAATATGGAAAATATAATTATGTGCAGAAATACAACATTAAAAATCATCAAAAGCAAACAAATTAAAATAATTGTCAACACCAAACTAGTACGTTGTACAGCAGTGACTAAAGAAGCCAGGGCCTTCCGCATATCTGCACAGTGATAGGATGCTCTTTACCATTGAGTTATTAATTTATTATGTTTTTTTTTTAACTTGGTTTATTTAGTTTCGATTTGTAAATATTAAGTACTTGTGCATATTGCGTACTAAGGCAATTCTCTGCAATTTACCGTATTGTTAAGGGTTATATAAATCATTTCACTTATATTTCTCTTGGAATAATTCTTTTCTCGATCCAAAATACACACCTCGGAAAAATCGAAATTATGATGTGTAGCAAAATGATGTTGGGAAAGCGCTGTTTTTTCTTTTTTATCTATATTAATTGCCCTACAATCGTATTTATGTTGGTATATTCGACTCTTCAAATATTGTTTAGTTTGGCCGATATAACATTTTTCACAGTGTACGCACGGAATCTTATATACCAAACATGAACATAGGTATCTGGGTGTTGGGTCTTTTAAGGGTGTAAATAGGGAACCAACCACTTTCAGGTTATACAATGCTAGCTTGCAGTTTGGGTTCGTTGTAATTATTAGTTTTTTTTATTTCTTTAGATAATTAGGTAAATCGATTTTTCCATGGTGGCTATTTTGGTTCGAGAAAAGAATTATTCCAAGAGAAATATAAGTGAAATGATTTATATAACCCTTAACAACACGGTAAATTGCAGAGCAGTACGCAATATGCACATGTACTTATACATACTTGTACCATAATAAGTCAATGGTAAAAAGCATCCTATCACGGAGGAGATATGCGGAAGACCCTGGCTTCTTTAGTCATTGCTGTACAACGCACTAGTTTGGTGTTGACAATTATTTTAATTTGTTGGCTTTTGATGATTTTTAATGTTGTAATTGTGCACATAATTATATTTTCCATATCATGTTTTTTTTTTTGATAAGAACGTCAAAATGTTTAATGACCATAGAAAACTTCTGCTGAAGAAAAAGGTAGGTTTTATTTGTGTGGTCTTCTGCCTAATAAATACAAATACCTATATATAATAATAATAATAAAAAATATTTAAGAATGGGTTACTTTTCGAGGGTTGAATTTTGTAGTGAAAACCAGAATGATTTATTATAAATTGTAGATGTTTTAATTGTTTTAAGCAGTTTTTGTTTTAGTTTGGTATATAATGTGTTTTTTTTTTAATTTCGTCTTATTTTGGTTTTTTGTTTAACTTCGTTGTTTAATTTAATAAGTAGTGCCGTGCCATATTGATCTTTGTGTACATTTATTTTGGCTTTTTAATGAAAATGTCTGTTCAAGTTAATTTGTACTTAAAATTATCAGTCTGTTTGAATGAAAATAGTAACAGAAAGAAAAAGAAAAAAATAATAAGTGTAAACACAGGTTATGCCAAATTGTAGTACATGTAGCCTTGAAAAAAGCGCAGTAAATGGTCGAAACGTCGGCAAATTTCCTATACCCACAACTTTGCATACATTAAATTATTGAGGACACTAATATTGCTATAGTATTTTTATTAATATTCACAGAATGATATATGCATAATGTTCATAGAATATTCTAAAAGCAATACAATATAAAAAAGCATTCATAGAATATTCTAGTCTTTCAGAATATTTTATTCTTTTATTGGATAAACACATGGGCGTCGGAAAGGGAGGGGGGGGGGGGAGTAGGGGCAGTTGCCCCACCCTGAGCACTAGAAGATATTTATTATATTAACCTAACAAACATTTAAAAATGTCTTTTCCAAATTGGTTTTAGTGTCAAAATTTCGGATTGCCCTTGGATAAACACAGAATATTTTGGGCATAGGTACTGGGTGCTGTCTAGGTATGGACACACATAGGAGCCATCCATGTTTAGCTCCAGCCCTTGGATTACTTCCGGACGACCGAAATTGGGGAGATGTTCAATCACCATTCTAAATTTATTAATTTTAATACGTGCCATTAAATTATCAAAACAATACACTCACTTCAGGTGCCAGATCATTTTATTATCAATGTAACTAACCTTACTAATTTAGCACGTAAGAAACACAAATATTAAGTGTAAGAAACTTTTCTTTGAATTGTATGATCAACAATAATAGGCTATGATGAATTTGTACGGCGCCGGCGTAGTTCAAGTTTAAAAATGTGATATTAGTAATAAGTTCAAATTTATATTTGCATGTAAATGGAATTAATTTTTTTATTAAATTAGTATTAATCCGCCATCATTTGAACTGAAGGGATTTATGGTTTCTTGAACAGGTTGAGAAACAAGAAGTGCATTACTTAAATATCATAGTGCCCGATCACTGCTGACGTGACGTGATTCATGACCTAAATTAAAGCGGTTTTTTTTCGCCTATTGAATAATTACCATTCAGGTCAACATGTGCCATCTTTCCTATTACATATTTAATTTACATATTCCGTAAAGATAACTCTAAATATATTGATTACTATATTTTAGAAAAGTAGTGTAGTAGACAACTGCCACTGCACGGACTTTCCATCTAGCGGAAATTTAGTCTAATATCCCAGATGTTATTGATTTTCATTCGTATACGTAATACATATACATGTGTGCAGTAATATATAACTACGAGTTATTATATAAGATTTTGAAAGAAATCTTTAAGTTAGGGTGAGTTATAAGATGCTGATCCCCTATAAGTCCAATAACAAGTGATTCTAATCACATCTATCTTCAAGTCGTCAAACTGGCGCTTTAATCTGATAATTACGATACCTTTCTTTCATGCTTATAAATTTACGATATTTGCAATTGCATACGATCGATAATAGGTGGAGCTACACTACGTCGTTGTTTCCAAGCGATTTCAGCAAACTCGGTTATACGAAAATATTAACAGCTGGTATACACCGGTTATCCTTAACTAGAGTTAGGGCTTAACTAACGTTACTTTTATTATTCTTATGCACCGTCCGTCAATCGAAATGGGTTTAATTTCTGTCAAACATCTAACAAACATTCATAGAATCAAGTTGAGCGAGAGATGAGAGATTAATTGAGACGCATGTGTAAAAAGGGGTATAAATTCGGAACCTCAGAGCAGGTTACGATACTATCATAACATCATTCATGTAGGTACCAAGCCATAATTATAGAATATAGAAGTAGATAGTTAATAAACGACATTAAAATTAAACTAAAGCGAAAGCACTGATTTATTAAGAATGATTCAAGGAAGTAAAAGTTGTGTTACAGTTGGGAGATAAAAAAGATGTAATGTTTCATTTATTTAAGAGTTATCCTGACTTGACACCTCTGGTAAGTTTTCCAATTCCTTGGAGAACTATTTTGAAGGCCTTCTCTTCTTTAGGATTTTTTCCAGGTAACCACATCTCCTAGCCAATATATCACTGACAAAACTCGTAATTTTTGAAATATGAGCTCTTAGGTGCATGGGGGCACAAATACAGATCTGGATCAATTTTCTTTCAAATTTGCAGCAAATTTCCAGGGAATTACCTTGAATACGGATCACCCGGTATAGTAGATATATTATATTGTTGAATAGAAATAAGAGTTTACGTAGTTCGAATTATATACGCTAAAGGCTTACAATGAACTAATTATTGCATGTTAAATTAAAATGAAATTAATAACCAAAAGAAAATATTTCCTGAGATATCTTTAGGTTTTGGGTGTATCTAAATAAGTATGATCCACTTATTAGTTGTTTATTTTGTTAAAAAAATATATTGCGCATATTAATAGATGGTGAATATTATTTTTTAGAATTATAAGAAATAAACAACAACAGTTTTTGAGTTCAAAACTGCAGAGAGTCTTCTGGAAAAGATGTAAACATACTCTTACAAGTATTGGTAGAAAGAAGATATTCTGTACCAAAGTTTGCAAGAAAAGTCACTTGTTATATTAATAAAGGAAAAGAGTTTCTTAAATTTGTATGTTGATTTAATTACTTGTTTTATACATGTTCACCATAGCTCAGTCACGGCACATATAACAACCAGCAATATCACATCTTCTTTTTTCGCATCTGCGCAAGTCCGCGTGCAAGATATTTCTTAGTAGGAAATCTGTCAAACTGCCGCCAGCGGCGTCGTGTTTTTACGACTGGTTTATTTTATTGTGATTGGAGTTAAATCGAAACCATAGGCGTGTGTTTGTCAAATAATTGGCATTGTGAGAGACGAACGTTGTTTATGACATTGTGTAATGCAAAAAGCCATGGTGTTTAAGCAATAAGAACTTGTACAAACCAGAGATATTCTTCCAAGAAGAATTTCTTTAGATTTCCTGCTCATACAAAAAGGTATACATATATTTCATAACCCATTGATATTTGAAACTTTATATTACGGTTCTGTTAAAGAAAAATCATCCTTATACAGGGTGTCCGGTAAGTTCGGGGCAAACTCTCGGGAGCTTAAAGGGGATGTCGAAATGAGTCTAGTGTATCATATAACTTTTTTCCCTACAGCGCCTCCTAACGGCGATACAGGGTCGCAAAGGTATACTCGACAATTCACATTCTTGGTTATAAGTTTTAAACCACTTTGTATAATTCAATAAAATTTTGGGATTTTCTTAAGGGGATTATTATCCTTAAATCTACATTACAATGTGCTCTTTAGCGTTTTAAGGAAGTCAGAAACGGACTGGCTCTCACACAAAACTGGCGAAATTTTTGACAGGTGTCATTGAATTGCGACGAAAATATGATTTTCAGATACTCCCAAGATTTTACTAAAAAAAAGGTACTCTTCATTTGTTTCGATTAAATCAACCGTTTTCGAGAAAATTTGTTCAATAAACGATCGTTATAAAAAAAGGTCAATGCTCTGATAAATAAATTATTTAATTCAAATATCATTAATTAGTGAAAAAAGCTAAATTATGATGTTAAGTTAACACAAGGAAAATAAAATTGACAACTACTACTTGAGAACCTCTAAGTTCTAATCAAGTACGAATTTTAAAAATTATTTGAAGCCATTTGTTCTTTACAAATTTTCTGTAATTCATTGGAGGAAAGGAGAATTTATTCTGAAACATTCAGCTTGAGATTTATCCCATCGGAAAACATTTAAAAAAATTGAGAGACAAGCGAAAATTAGTTTAAAATTTTTGCGGTAATAAAATGAAAAAAAAAATGCTTTGCATAAGAAGTAGTAGGTTCTGTTTGGTGAATACGCCCTCCCTGAACTTGAATACACTTTATCATTCTACGCAGGTTTTCTCGTTGTACTGCAAACAACGTACCAGGATTGTTCCGAATTTGTCCCCAATACTGCCTAATCCTTAGAACTAAATCTTCTCTGGTATTAACTGGCATTAAATAAACTAATTCCTTTAAATAACCCCAGAAAAAGAAGTCCAATGGATTGAGATCTTGGGACCTAGCTGGCCACGGAAAAGTCCTCCACGATCAATCCATTGTTGGCCAAAAACAGCAGTCAAATATTGGCGCACTAAACGGTCGAAATGGTGTGGTGCACCGTCGTGCATAAACCACATAGATGCTCTAGTGTGAAAATGGACCAATAAGATGGTTTTCATTTATACCAGCCCATACTTTGACCATAAACCTTTGATGGTGTTTTGTTTGAATAATCGCACGGGGATTCTCTTCTGCCCAGATATTTAAATTATGAGAATTGATTATTCCATCTCGGGCAAAACCTTCTTCATCCGTAAACAAAATTATGCTCGAAAAGTTGTTATTTTCCCTATGTCGATGTCGCTGCAAAAACTAGTTGGCATAGTCGAGTCTTACTCGGTAATCTTCTGGCGATATAGCATGTACCTTTTGAACGTGATACGGATGAAGCAGTTGTTCTTAAAGGGTTTCATGAACTACCCATTTTGTTACGCCAGTTTGTGTTGCTTATTTGCGAATACTGTAAGACGGATTCTCCTCAATTTGTTCCAAAATACGTTCCTCCGCTTCGGGAATTCTTGCGTTTCTTTGGGCACCCTCTCCACCACGTCGAGGTAAAAGGCTCCCTAAATAAATGATATTCATTTCGATAATCAATTTAATAATTTTTGCATGTTTTATATTTTACCTATTTCTCTCAACCGACGATCAATTCTTTTACATGTTTTTCGATTGGGTAAAACTCGAGCTGGGAATCTTTCAGGATAAATTATCCTTGTCTCCAATGAATTACACAAAGCCTCTCTGTAAACCAAATGCATGTCAGTGTATTCTGCGAGAGAGTATTCTGCCATAATTAAATTCATTTTTGTACGACTAATAAGCGTTTTTGACAAAACTTGTCAACCTTGTTGTGTCAGTGAAACAACCTGTTTACTAACCTGGAGTTTGTCTAATTCCATCATAATAATTATTAAAGAATACTAAAATTAGAAACTAATAAAAGTTAAGTTTTCTCGAAAACGGTTGATTTAATCGAAACACATGAAGAGTACCTTTTTTTTAGTAAAATCTTGGGAATATCTGAAAATCGTATTTTCGTCGTAATTCAATGACACCTGTCAAAAATTTCGCCCGTTTTGTGTGAGAGACAGTCCGTTTCTGACTTCCTTAAAACATTAAAGAGCACATTGTAATGTCGATTTAAGGATAAAAATCCCCTTAAGAAAATCCCAAAATTTTATTGAATTATACAGAGTGGTTTAAAAGTTATAACCAAGAATGTGAATTGTCGAGTATACCTTTGCAACCCTGTATCTCCGTTAGGAGGCGCTGTAGGGAAAAAAGTTATATGAAACACTAGACTTATTTTGACATCCCCTATAAGCTCCCGAGAGTTTGCCCCGAACTTACCGGACACCCTGTATATATTTCAAATCCAGCCCTGACTTTTCCTACCCAACTGACATTAGCAAGGTCAAATTTAATTTTTCGCCTGACAGGTCGAGTAATATTGCTGGTTGTTATATGTGCCGTGGCTCAGTGGCTAGAGTATCGGGGAACCCAGGAAACCCAAGGCGTGAGCTCAATCCCATTTCTGATGCCAATTATTACGTTTTTCCCGTGAGTTGTGACAAAAGCACAACTTTTACTGCTTTTAAATAAGTACGCCTCGATTTCTAGGGCTCTACCTAAACCTTCTGCTGTTAACAAATTTAGCTAGAAGTAGCATCTTCTAAGTTTCTGAATCTCTGATACCATCCACGAAATATTGGGCAGCTAGTTCCTCATTCAATTGGGCTATCAGGGAACAAAGGAAAAATTTCAAGAAATCGCTTTCCAATATTTCGTGGATGATATCGGAGATCCAGAAACTTAAAAAATGATACGATTAGCTAAATTTGATAACAGTAGTGAAGCTCTGGGTAGAGACCTAGAAATCGAGGCGGCCTGTAACATCTATATGCCAAAAATCAGGACCATATCCATCCAGGAAAAAAATCCGGCGAATAGTTGTGAATTAACTGAGATAGGGTGAATTTTGGAGAAATTCACCGAAATTCTTCAGGCCAGATTCCGGGAGCCACTAGAAGATAGGCCACGTAACCGAAACAATTCAAATCAGTGCTATAGACGGGTCATTATCACTGAAAGGGCAACTTTGCTGTAACTACCACTTTTTTCTGAAGCCAAAAGGTATATATTTTTTTGAGCTCTGTTTCATATAAGGATTGATGGTATAAAAGCAATCTGCACAAAAATGGTTTTTATAAAATTGCATTATTTAAGATTTATTTTTATGTAAAACCTATAAAAATCACCTCCGTGATATGTCGCACATTTGACTTTCAAATATATTTGTGTTGCTAAAACGAAAACGTAATAATAATAATAATAATAATAATAATAACTTAAATCATACTCTTTTATTGCCCATACTCAAATCAATCAGTAAAACCTAAAAACATAATTATTACATTTTTCACACTACTTTTATTGTCGTTTGAATGCATGTCGCCTACTATAAACATCACTTCCGTTATCACCCCAAAAATGCTCTGTAAATCTGTTAGATGTCGCCAGTATGGGCATCCTCACATCAGCAACGGATCCAAGTGACGATTAGTATGAGTTGAGCCATGAAACTATCTGGTTTTCGCGCTCAGTGTAAATTAGTATGCGTTCTCTCTAAAATATTACGTTTCG
Source organism: Pissodes strobi (assembly GCA_016904865.1). NCBI lineage: Eukaryota > Metazoa > Arthropoda > Insecta > Coleoptera > Curculionidae > Pissodes > Pissodes strobi. Next base: position 11,371 of record MU190900.1, read on the forward strand.
TAAAGGATACTATGCCACCACCGCTATCAAGATTTCTAGGTAAGTTTCCAAGAGTAAATAAAATATTTTTCATTATATTTAATCTCTATTAAAAGTTCTTCCATAATAAGTAGACATGTAGTGGTTATATGTATTAACTACTGTTTTACATCGAAAAAATAGTAATGTTCACCACCTCCGTTATCAACTAATGATAAGGAGGTGGCCAGCGATCACGGTGGTAATTATATTTTGTATTACAGAACCAAAAGTACATCGCCTAAATCTATCAAAGCTGCAATTTGTTGACATGTAAAAATACACTTTAATTCATCGATGTGCATGCTATTTTTGCATATTAATCTAAAAATAGACACGCTCTTTTGCTAATTTAACTTTTTCAATCTAGATTAATAGGCATGGCAAAAAGAAAGGGATCTTCGGTGGATCCAGCCGCTGAAAAGCGAAGAGAACAAGTTCGATTGAACATGAAGCGGATGTTATATGAAAGAGTAAAAGCTGATGCGTAAAAATATGAAGAATATAAGCAAAAAGAAAGGGAGCGGTATTTTGAAAGAAAAGAACTTGGAAAAATTAAAGTGATTTCTGCAATTAGGGATAGAGAAAAAAGAGCCATTCTTAAAGATTGCAAAGAACGTTCTGGAATATTCGGGTTAAGAAACTACAAAATTTCAAGAGGAAATGAAAGCTAATGTGGAGTAGTGGCTTTCATTTCCTCTTGAAATTTTTTAGTTTCTTTTTTCCTTAACTTGAACCTTCTAGACTTTTCAATCTTTTCAAGCCCAGGACCTTCACAACCGAACGCAAATGTTGAAAAAAGTGGTCGAAATACTCAAAGTAGGCAAAAAATAATGACTGAAATGTAGTTAGAAAAAACCGGGAGAAACTCAAAAAAGAAAATAGACTATTAAGAAAAAAGTGGAAAAGTATAAAAGGAGAGCCCAAAGGGCACAACAAAAACTAATAAATAAGTCAGATAGTCCAAATATTGAAGTAAATAAAATTTTAAATGATTCAAGGAATGTTACCGAAGTGGTAAAGCGAAAATTGCTTTTTGGAGAGGTCATATCTAGGCAACGAAAATTTTAAATTCTTAAAATCGCTGAATGACAAACGAGACCTGGCTAAATTGGTCACTGGAAAATTAATTAAAAAATACAAGTTTGTTAAAACACTGTCGTCGATATCATCTCCAAAGCTGCTTAGGTATACTGAACGTAAGACTGTTGAAAAAAAATCATTATTTTTGGGACAAGCCATACAAAGATTTTTAGAAAAAGATGAGTCCAGTTGTCTCCTTCCAGGCATAAAAGATGCGATCACACGAAAAAAAAAGAAGCGAAAAACATTGCTTAATGATTCTATGTTGAATTTATACGGACAATTTAAGGTAGAAAACCCAAAATGTAGCTTATTAAGTTATACTACTTTTTGTCGATGCAGGCCTTTTTGGATTCTATCGCCCATCGCCAAAACACGTGACACCTGCCTTTGCATTATGCACAAAAACATGTTTCTTATTGTAAAAAGCTGCGAATGTTGAATATAATTGATCACAGTTTGCCTGACCAACTGTGCAAGTTTATGTGCTGTGAAAATCAATTAAAAGGCAACTGCTTGTCTAGAACTTGTGGAGAGGGCAAAAATAATGAGTTTAAAATAAACGTACACGTACCAGAACAGAAAGTGACATATACAACTTGGAAACTATCTAGAATGCCCTTCATGGTCTACGTGTTCACATTACCACTTGGGAAATATTGACTACAATATTACTACCAACAGTATCATTTCCATTTATTTTGTTGCAGTGGACGCACACATCTCGGACACATTCACCATCAACGCGGGCGTGCCTCTGGGTGCAATACTTTCACCAAATCTGTTCCTCATCTATATTAATGACCTGCTGACCGAAACAGCGTTTACAGTTTTGCAGATGACAGTACCCTTGTCTCCCACTTTAGATCAGAAAAACCCTTACCAGCGACTGAGACTCATCACCGCAGACAGGAGCAGATTACATCTTTTAATCAAGACCTGGTGAAAGTTCAAACTTGGGGCGACCGAAATGTGGTTCAGTTCAATGCAGCAAAGTCCCAAGCAGCCACGTTTACCAAGAGGGCCAATAGAGCGGGCCCTGACATCATCATGGCAGGATCGACCATTCCTTCATCCTCGCATATCGGACTGCCGGGTGTCTCGGTCAACAGCAATATGTTCTGGAATGGACCACGTTACTGACATCGCAACATCAGCCTCCCAGAAGCTTGGTGCGCTATTTCGCAACAAAAACTCTATACACCGCAGCAGTTGTTCTTGCTCTACTAAGCGCAAATAAGACCGTGCTTAGAATATTGCTCACATATCTGGGGTGCCGCACCAAAGCACACCCTAAAGCTGCTGGAATCCATTCAGAAGAGAGCTGTGCTGTGCTGTTGGCGACCCGGAGTTGATCCGGATTCTAGATAGTCTGGAAAACCGCAGACATGTAGCCGAGATATCTCTGCTTTACAGATACTTTCACGGTAGATGTCCCCAGGATTTGGTCCGCCTCATCCCACCCCTGGCAGCTCCTGTCAGATAGTCACGACAGACGGCAAGAGCGCACCAGTTCGTCGTACAACTGGAAACACCTAGAACATCGCTTTACAAGAACTCCTTTGTCTGGCGCAGTGCATCACTGTGGAACTCACTCCCAGGACATCTGTTTCCCATTAATTACAACTCACAAATATTCAAGAGCCGTGTCAACCAGCATCTTCGCACACACACCGCTCGTCGAGCGCCATAGGATCTCCCTTTACTGCCATAAAAAAAAACTTACCTACCTACCTACTATTTTATTGTATTACTCTTGTGCTTTTTTTCTTTGTCTTGCATTATCTTTAATATTATTTTTGTAAGATGGGACAACTTCTCAGACCAAAGATCGACTTCGGTACCAAGACGTTTATACATCATCAGATTCTGACGAGGAAGCAGTTACCACTGAACAGAAACTTGCGCATGCAGAAGGACAATTTATCATGGTTAAATTTGCGGGGAAGAAAATAACTACTCATTTTATAGGACAAGTCTTATCAGAAAACACAAACTGCAATGAATACACAATATCTTTTTTACGAAGGAAAGGTCCGAGAAGATTTGTTTGTCCTAACCAAAAGGACGTTGCCGTAATAGACAAAGACGACGTTGTCTGTGTACTTTCCAAACCATTGGTATAGCGCGACCAGTACTTTTTTTCCGATATTTCCGAGCTGAGTCAGTTTAAAGTCATTGAATAGGCTATGATTTCTTTACCATTAGAGGAATTTAAGTATAGAATATGTGTTGATTTTTGTTTATTGTTTATTTTTGCCATTTTCTACTGGTTTAGTTTATTTTTGATACCCCTTTTTGTTTTTTTTTAGTAAATCGTTCAGAATGTCAACTCTGTTATCAACTATGCCACCTCCGTTATCACCCTTTTTTTAATTTCCTTCAAAATTTACATAAAAAAGCAAATTTAAGCTCGACCGATACTGAAAACATAAAAAAGACCATCTTGATAATACATGGACCATAAAAGTTTCGAATTCAAGATATGCTTTTTTTTAAATCGGAAATTAAAATGTACCCCCTGTATTGATGATGACCCAGATGTGGCAGGACTGGTCATTTCATCTCGAGTAAAGCTACGGTCTAGGTCTTTATCCAGAGACGCTAGTAGCTCAAAGTCAAATCAGAAAAACTTCAATTAATCAACATTACGGGGCGGGTGATGGCTAAAGAAGATAAAGCCCCATGATCGTGTCCATGAAAAGCCTATGAAAAACCGCCGACAGTCTAGCTATTAAAGAAAAGATCAACGAAGAATCCATTACAATTACTGTTGACACTGTTGCGGTGGTATCTTTGGTAAGGTCCAATAGATTAAATAAAGTAGAAGTCCTACCCTTATCGAAGAATGTAGTTTTACGTACGGTAACCGGTGAGACAGCTAAAGTACTTGATGAAATGGATATTGAACTATAACTTGAAAGAATTAAATTACGCCACACAGTGTTAGTAGCCGACATAGAAGACAAGTTTATTGTGGGGATGAACCTCATAACTCAACATGGATTTTCTTTTAATAACAAACTTATCCGTCTGAAGTTTGGCATCCTTACCAAAACATAAGATGGACACACTGGCTAAAGTAGTGGCGGCATGTACTGCTAAAATAAGCGGAAATACTGAGCAGATAATTTTTGGAAAATTAGACAATTTGGAGGCTGCATCGGATTTATTCAATACCACGAGCTGCCCTGCAAACATATTGTTAGCAAAGAACTAGTCAAAACAGAATCAACATATATCAACTAACACTTCAACACTTATTGATTACCAGGTTTGCAAAGAGACCAGGTCTATTTTCTATTTCTGGAATAATTACGAATCACAATTCAATGTACGCTGCGCTTAATTCATCAAAAGGAACAAATAATTTTAAATATTCTCAGTTTAGAGATTACAGTAATATTCATATAAATTTATTTGAAAATTTTTGTGAGTCTGCCATAGAACGATATATATTACAATAATGATATTACGGTGACTGAAGAAGAGGTCCAAGCATACATAAAAGATAGCTCTAATGCTGATTCCAAGTGCCACAAAATGAAGACCAAAAGCAGCAGCTACAAATCCTCTTTTAAAATTGAAGTGGCAGAAGAAGATACAACAAAAATAATGGTGCCAGAAATATGGGGTGAAGGCATCATGGTGAACCATTTTACCCATGCCAGACGAAGCCCAAGGACACGGCCAAATTAGCCAACACTAGAGCCAAAACAGACTCTACAGGTAGTGAAGAGATGCTCTCCGTGCTCCACTTTAATACCCAATCCATTCGAGACATCACAGATGAAGTGGAAGCATTTATCAGTGATAAAAACATTGCTATAATGTGCACAACGGAGTATTTCTTGAAAGATGACGAAATTAACTTTTTGAAAATTGCCAACTTGGCAGTAGCCGCATCTTTTTGCCGGAAAACGTATATAAGAGGAGGAACAGCAGTCTTACTCGAAGAGGGCAGTAGTTATAGAGAGTTGACAGATATTAGGGAGCTGAGTATGGAAAAATGTATCGAAGTCTGTGGAGTAAGATCATATAAATATAATATAGTAATAATATCAGTATATAGGTCTCCAGGGGGCGATTTTGACATCTTTTTAAACAATCTTGACACAATTTTAAATAAATTAGAAACACATAATAAAATAGTTTTTGCAGGCGATTTTAATGTAGGATTTTGTACAAACGAAAAAACATGTAAAGAGTTGAATGATATGCTGCAGTCGTACGGATTATTCCAGACAGTTTTTGAGCCTACCCGTGGTAGCAACTGCCTGGATAATATTTTCATACATTTTTCAGAAACTGAATACCATACTTGCATTCTAAAACCAGGAAAATCAGATCACGATGGGCAACCTATCACGTTAAATTGTCCTACTCAAAAAAGTAACCAAAAATACTTAAAAAATGTGTTATCCCATAACACAGGTAGGAAAAACATATTTTATCAAAAGATTTCTGAAATTGATTTTAGATTTATAGACTGTCCTACTTCTGCAGAGGCAAAGTTTCAGAACCTTGTGCAGCTAATCGAGTTGGCATATAATGAGTCGTTCCCAAAAAAAAACATATAGAGTAAAAGAAAACCAGACAAACAACATTGATTGGTTTACTAATGACCTAAAGAATAGAGAGAATACCTTCAGTACTTAAATGACATCTTTAAACACCATCAAACAAATCAACTTAAGGAATACATAAAAGATTTCC
>MU190900.1:27187-39702 GCA_016904865.1 Pissodes strobi
TAAATTGTTGCTAGTCATTTTTAATTTATTGATTCTAACCTTTTAAAAGTTCTTGTCTTAATTATTGTAACAGTATTAAGTGTGAGTGATAGTAGACTTGTATGTCGAATTTTTAAACAAAACTTTTATGTTTTAAATTTTTATGTTTTTGTAAAATAGATATTTTTGAAACTGGGCATTAATTCAAGCCATTTGTAGTAATTATCTAAATATGTGTATTCCCTTTAAATTGAAACTTAGTTCAACAAAAAAAATGTCTTTTAGGGGAAAATGACATATGTAAAATATAAAATAATAGTAATTATAGAGTGATTAGTTATATTTATTGAATATGTACTTATGAAATCGTAATTTTAAATTGTATTTTGACTTTGGACTTGTGTAAACACTTTGCTGTGTATTTTAGCACCAATAAAGTATTCTATTCTATTCTATTCTATTCTATTCTATTAACGATAAAATTCGTATCCTTAATAGCAATATTTTATCGTTAATTAACAAGTATACTCCTAGTAAAAAGAAACGGATTCGAGAAAAACCTTTTACGCCCTGGATAACCAGTAATATTAAATTTATGATGACACTACAAGATAAAGCCTATCGGCAATATATAAAACAAAACTCACCCACTAATCTTTAATATTATAGGCAGCTTCGAAACCATACTGAACACGCAATTATTAGAGAAAAAATGGTTTATTTTAATGAAATGTTATCAAGATCGGGGAGGGAGTTTTGGGGAAATGCAAAAAGGCTGAAGTTAACACAGAATAAAATAATTATTTATTTGCCTAATAGTCGATGTAATTCAAAAAACTTAAATAACTATTTTTCTGCTTGTAATAATGTCACAAATACTGTATCAGAGAAAAAAATAAATTATACAAAAATAGAAAATATGCTAATATAATTTTTGAATCAAATTTTGTCCTAATAAACGAGAAATCTATTTATAAAATTGTTAACAACATCAAAACAAATGCTATAGGTGAAGATAGGTGACGGGAAAAAAGCAATAATAATTAGACCTAAAATATGAAATCCTAAACAAGATAAAGATATAAGGCCGATAAGTATATTGCAGTCGCGTCTACCTACCGCAAATTTTCGACCTTCGGACCTGCGCAGTCATGTGTTCGTAAACACTTTAGTACTACAACATGGACTCGAAAAAATCACTTGCATGGCTCTACTTGAGTTTAGTAAAGTCTTTGACACTACAGATCTCACTGTGTTCTAATACAGAAAGAAAAACATAGTGACAAATCAGGTTATGCGTCACTGACAACGGGCGTGCCGCAGGGCTCCGTTCTGGGACCCTTACCATTTTCAGTTCCTATTGCAGATATGACTGATTTTATAAAATATTCCAGGCTTCAAAAATATGCTGATGATTCTCAGTTATATATCTCATTTCCCTTACATAATATTGTTTTAGCCCAACAAAATTTAAGGTTTTATTTAGAAAGTGGCTTTGCGACACAGCATAATTTGAAGTTGAATACTTTGAAATCTTGTCTTTTATTTACATAAAATTTCGTGCCCTCACGTTTCCAGCGATATACGCTGTTATTTGTTAAACCGATGATTAATCTGATTTCTCCGCAAAATCGAATGTTAGGCGTTGCAGCTCTGGACGTCATCAATTGCTTTGTTTATATTCTCTTCCATATATATGCAGCTTTCTTTTTTTCCGAATGTAATTTTGAACTACCCTAAAAAAATAACACGGGGAAAGAGTGAACAGCAAAAAAAAAATAATTTTTAATAAGCGAACTTTTTTGGACAATCCGGCGCTGGTGACCTAGCGGGCCAAAATTAATTTTTAGGTTATGTTTTAACGATTCGTAAAAAATACTAGAAAGTGAAAATTTACCAGGGTTGTAACGGAACATTAGCTTATTCCGCTCCACTAAATTCAGTTCAATTACGAATGATTTTCGATGTTTGGAATATGAGTTGCCAGTGACATCTATTCGCGAATGGGTATATTTCGAGCAAGTAATTATTTAAGAAGCACAGGTATGCTGTTTTATACCCACAATTTGTGGATTTGTTTCACTGTAGATTACTATATTCAGTAGTGACATCTATTCGGGAATGGGCTTACCTAATGTGGTTGGTAATTGGAGAGCGTAGTACGCTATTTAATACCTACAATTTATGCATTTAATTTACTATAGATTACTGTATTTAGTACATATTGGGTATTTCTTTGGTTTGACGCCGTGTGCCCTATAGTGGTAGTCACGTGATATATGATATTATCCAATTAAAACCTCAAGAAGCATAATTTGTTGAACGTCTTGAATTTTGAAAGCGAGGTCGTCTTATCTTTGTGCGACGCTCGACGGATAAGTGCTAATATTTAATCTTGAAATATTTAATTAATCTTGCAGTATATTTAATAATATAATAATAATTTTGATAATTCTTTTATTTTTAAATACCTAATTAATATTTGTTCATGATTCTTTAAGTCTTATTCGACTTAAACAAGAATTTAGCGTTCTTATATTATATTTTTAATAAGCTTATATATTCAGTAATTTTTGATTATTGTGGTGATCGTTCGGTAAAAATACCGATTTATGGGTGAATATTTGCGTCTATCATTAATCAAATTCATGTAATTTGAAAGAAGCTTAGTCCAAATTTACAGGGAACGTAATTATTTTACATATTTCCATTCAAATTGAACAGTATTACTTGGGGAATTCACGGAGAGGATTCTATATATTGCTGCAAAGGTAGTAAATTGAATCTTCAGTAGAATTTCTCTGAATTTCCCTCATAGTATTGCTGGTTTTAATATTTTTTCTTTTCAGGCTTATTTCATTAAAATTTCAGTTTATTTCAAACATCAAGCATATAATTATAAGCACTTGTCCTGTCTCGTCTCAACACCGATGTACCGACATTAATTTGCATTCATGAGAGGTTAATCTCACGTGTGTAAATTTATCTGTTTTTTTTTTCTAATCTTTTATCTAAATTTCGATCTCAATGCGAGATGGTGATTATCTTATCTTTATCTTTAGTTAATTGAGGCGTAATTACGCTCAATTATCGTTTATGTGCCAAGGGCCATATAAAAAAGTAATAGAAATTACTTATTTGGAGTTATAAGACTCGTTTATAGAGAGGTTGTATCTCTATTTTTCTATTTATTATTAAATTCAAGTTATCTTTTATTTGGATTTGCCGAGAGTCACTGAATTGCATAATTTTCTTTTGAATTTTAAATTTCAGTCAGAATTTCTTTTGAATTTCATATCTTAAAATAAAGAAAAAGAATATCTTGAGTAACAGTAGTTATTTATAATTTTTGCTTAACCAGTAGATATTTATAATTTTTGCTTAAGTTGAAATTGTAATTCAAGGTTTTGATTATATCTGCTTTAACTAGTAAATTTTCAAATTGTTGATTACTTGTCTATTTATTCTTTCATGTTACGACTGATTTGAAACGCCGACGACAGTTACCATGCAAATTGGTGGGAATCATCACATTGAACTTGGGAACAGGCAGAAGCGGTTCCAGTGGAGGTCTCAATACGATCGCATGGTTACAGAATAACTGAACGAAGTTAGGTATCAGTCAGTCAGAAGACAAATCTATTGTAAAGACCAACTATTTGCTGTAATAAAAAAATGTAATCTTTTAATTTTAATTCTCATCACAAAGTAAATTTATTCATAAACTTTATTTCAAATTATTTCATCAATTATATTTGTAATTTAATTAATTATATTGATAATCTTCATTTCACATGATACCATCACTTATATTTGTAAATTAATTGTAAAATTAATATATTGTTGTTTGAATTCCTTTGTTTAATTTATCGCAAGATTGAGGTCTGTGAGACACGAATTATAAGGGGAAATTGCTGATATTCTTATCTTTATAGTTATTGATATTCAAGTATTCATATTCAGTTCGCATTGTCTCTAGGAACTCTGGCGCCCAAAATATAAAAATTGCTGTTAATAAGAGAACATCGAACAACGCCCAAAGAAAATTAAAACAAGTCTCATGCATACAAAATGGCGCACAATGCCACACTTGATTAAATAAATTAATTATCATGACAAATTGGCGACTGACTAACTTTCGCTACAGGGTAATTTAGTCAAAGTGGCACACTAATAATTAGAAAATATATTGAATTGGCTACTGTTGCTAACCTGTTCACTCTAGCCTCACTCTCCCCAATTATTTTTAATATTATTATTGTGTGAATATAGAGCACAAAAAACACTTGTATTAATTCAAAATATTAATTTGGCCTTATTGAAGTTTTCACTTCCATTCTTAAGCACGCACCGTTTTTATTACAGTGAATGTTTGTTAATCTAAACGTATATCTATTCTGGAAATCTCTATTCTAATATGACAAGGATACCTGATCGTCTTTCTAAAGGAAAATATAAAAATTGATATTTCAAAAAAAAAATAAGCAACAACAGCACATAGCCCCATAAAATCTATATCCAAACAAAGCAAATACTTAAAAACACACACAAGTAAAGAAGAATTATACAAATTTCAATTCAAGTCGAAATGCGGAAACGTCCATCAGAAACGAAATGATAAAATTTCGTTTGGCACCCCATAGTATTTGATGTACCGTGTAAATATGTAGGAATGGTTAAAATTGGCCAAAAGTGAAAGTAATAAACCAATGCAAAGCGATCCGAGCATTTATAAGTAAAATATGATCATACTCCAGAAATGTTAGAATTGACACTTGTATGTACATTTCTATGATCAAATGTCAAAAATTTTGACACGAATATTTCAGTTTAATATTACACAAATCATATTTCACTTCATATTTCATCCATAAAATCTCATAAGATGCTATTCAGATCATTCAGTGAATTCTTAAATGAGCAACAATAGCATAAGTTTTCGGGACGATTTTTCACATAATTTTGATGCAGGTGAAGGAAGCAAGACTGGCTCGATTGAAATTACTGAAACAGATTCAAAATATAGAATATTCAATTACCCTGAATGTGATATACATAAGTGTCCAACAAAACAAATAAAATACAGAGTACGCAAGAGTAGTTTACATCTCCACCAAAATAAGATAGAGGTAAATATATTGAGCTAAATATTATTGTATTTACATTTACGATAATAAAACAAATATAAGTTACAATTTAATGTTTTTAAAGTGTATCCTAGACATTTATGTTTAAACATTATTACATCCCATATCCTGTACAGGGTGGCTCGAATTCGTGTCTATGTATGGGGAACTCAAAAACCGTAAGAGATACAGTGTCGGTCAAATTAAGGCAAAATTGCGCATTTAGGTGCCTAGCAATATGCAGTTTAGAAAGTTTTAAAATTCCGAGTACTTCCGGAGATATCCGGAAAAAACCGAAATTTTGAAAATTCGTTTTATTTTTTTCCTGGGCTTATTTAAAAACGGATTTCAAATTGAATTGCACTTTTGCATTGCCACTTTTTCCGCTCTATCTAATGATGGTATCCAGTTTGAAATCCGACGTTTTGTCTTCAAGGGATCACCATCAACTTTCTTTTTTTAAATGCGAGCTTTAATTTTTTTAGCGTTTTTCAGATGGTATTGGCGTTATTAATATGACTATGTGTTTTTATTTTTTTTTTAATTTCTTTTTATTTTTTTTTTAATTTTTATTATTATTTTTTTAATTATATATTTTGCTTTGGCGTAATTTTAAATAATTTAAGGTAGGTACATTTGAATTTCTTATATTCTATAAAAATATTTTAATTTGTTTTTTGTATTAAGTGGAAAATTGGAGCGTATTAAAAATAAAAAATAGTAAAATAATTTCTTACGAGAATATGGCCATGAACTATTACTCAAACAAGTTGCTTACTGCAAAGATAAAATATTCCCAACATTTAACCAATTAAAACATTTATTTAATAGAGAACATCAACAATTTATAATCATACTATATGATACTTTAGGAACTTTGATGGAAAAACGCCTATTGGAATTTTGCTTATAAATAAAATGCACTAAGCAACTTGTTTGAGTAATAGTTCATGACCATATTCTCGTAAAAAAAAAATATTTTTAATTTATAATACGGGCTCCAATTTTCCACTTAATGCAGAAAACAAAAAAAAATATTTTTACAGGGTAGGAAAATTTCAAAAGTACCTACCTTAAATTATTTATAATCACGCAAAAGCAAAATATATAAAATAAAAATAATAAAAAAATGATGAAAATAAAAAAATAAAAAAAGAAACACATACTCATATTAATAACGCCAATACCATCTGAAAAACAATAAAAAAAATTAAAGTTCGTATTTAAAAAAAGAAAGTTGATGATGATCCCTTGCAGACGAAACGTCGGATTTCAAACTGGATATCATCATTGGATAGAGCGGAAAAAGTGGCAATGCAAAAGTGCAATTAGATTTGAAATCCGTATTTAAATAAGCCCAGGAAAAAAAATAAAACGATTTTTCAAAATTTCGGTTTTTTTCGTATATCTCCGTAAATACTTGGAATTCTAAAACTTTCTAAACGGCATCTTGTTAGGCATTTAAATGCACAATTTTGCCTTAATTTGACCGACACTGTATCTCTTACGGTTTTCGAGTTCCCCATACATAGACACGAATTCGAGCCACCCTGTACATAAATGTTGTTTATTTATTTATATATTCGTACGCGGGCTAAGCCCATTCGTACAGGAGTACTAAAAATAAAACTAAAATTAGATAAATTAAATCTAAGTTTAGTTACAAAATATATACAGGGTGTTTCGGGAGGAAAGGGAAATATTTTAAGGATGTGTTCTGGAGGTCAAATTGAAGAAAAAAGGTTATATAATCATGGGTCCGGAAATACTTTTTTTCCGAGATACAGGGTGTCAAAAAGTAATATATTTTAAAATGGTACGCCACTGTTTTTTTTCAAATAGGTATTTGGTTCTTAATGAAGAGTATATTCCAAAGAAAAAATGTATATTAAGTTTTCTTGATTGGAGAGATCGTTTTCGAGTAATAATCAAATTGAAAAATGTTTTGGGATTAGTTTTTTCATAAAATGCCTGCAGAAAAACAGTTGTTTGATTATAACTCGAAAACGATCTCTCCAACCAAGTAAACTCAAGAAACTTTTTTCTTTAGAATTGACCCTTAAATGTAAAATCTTAAATAGTTTTCGAGATTTTACAGAAAAATTGATTTTTCAATTTTTCTTTGACACCCGGTATCTCGGAAAGAAAACATTTCCGGACCCATGATTATATGATCTATTTTTCTTTACTTGACCTCCCGAACACGTCTTTAAAAAATGTTTCCCTTTCCGGGTCAAGTTTCGTTTAGCGGAAATCCGTTAGGAAGAAATTAAATTTATTTTTGACATTATAATACCTCTCTCAACGCAGAACAATCAAAATTTTTCGCCGCAAATACATCAATCTCATTTTCAAAAAAAAAAAATTAAAAGAGCGAAAATCCATTAGAGAAAATTCTTGGCTTAGAGTAACTCTCTACCTCTCTAACCCTAATTAACCAGAGTAAAAAGACAAGCGCGCTACGCGCGCTTGTCTCTTCGCTATCCCAAATTGCCCCAAACTAACCCAAACTAACCCAGACTAACCCAAACTAACCCAGACTAACACAAACTAACCCAAACTAACCTAAACTAACCCAAACTAACCCAAACTAACCTAAACTAACCCAAACTAACCCAAACTAACCCAAACTAACCTAAACTAACCAGAGTAAAAAGACAAGCGCGCTACGCGCGCTTGTCTTTTCATTATCCCGAATTACCCCAAACTAACCTAAACTAACCCAAACTAACTCAAACTAACCCAAAATTATCATATAAAAAATTCTAGTTTTCTGGAAAAGAAAACATTTGCGGAGAAAAGGAAAATTATTTTTGTGCTAGTATTCTTGTGTAGAATCATCCTATAGAACGATATTTTTTGTAGCCGATTTCCGCTTTTCTAAACTAAAAAAAAAAATTAAATTTTTCATTAATTAGGCATTTTCGGATAAAACTAATAACACCGTTCTAATTAATAGGTTTTTCTGGACCGGCCTATGACAAAAAAAATTATGGGAAAATTATCCAAGTATAGGTTTTCGCTAAATTATCATATAAAAAAAAAATCTAGTTTTCTGGAAAACAAAACATTTGCGGAGAAAAGGAAAATTATTTTTGTGCTAGTATTCTTGTATAGAATCATCCTATAGAACGATATTTTTTGTAGCCGATTTCCGCTAAAAGAAACTTGAGCCCTCTTTCCTCCCGAAACACCCTGTATATATATATTAACATGTTTAGGAGCCTTACAAAAAACCATTAGCAATTAGTACTGTACTGTCTATTTAAGAATAACTTAAGACAATTTAGCGATTGATTAAAAAAGTCTCCCTCAAATTTGTTTGCATTTTTCATGATTTTATTTATGGGGGAGATTTCTCCATAAAGAGTTCAATGCTGACACAAGGTTTCTTAAAAATCTCGGAGGAACATACAGCAGAAATTTATTTAATAGTTCTGGGGAATTTAATTGCCCATTTATAACTTTGTGGGTTAAAACACTATCACATGTTTCCCTGCGTATTTTGTCTTAGTTTAAGAGTTTTTTCAAGTGCAACGTAATTGATATTTTCCATTCCTTTTTTAAATGCTATATATCGAAAAGTTGACTGATTTATATTTTCGAAACTATGTAATTCTGCTCTTGCTTCTAATTTTGCCCTTATGTATTCATCGCATGCTTTTGGTCCGCATACTATTGAAGAAGCACCGGTAATAATTATTTTCACAGTTCTTACTACTGCCTAAGGATAACTTTTAAAGGTTATTGTTTCTGGAGCCTGTATCATACGAAGAAGACCTTTATCCGCGATATGCATTGTCAGTCCATCAGATCAATGCAATCCTGAGCTACAAAACTTAGTTTTGGAACTCTAAAAATTATGATGTTCTTCTTTTATGAATTCTGCCTTGCTTTCAAAATTTTTCTGATGGCCAGTTCTCTGATATGCGATCGTTTATCTGCCAACATGGCTATTTAAATATTTTCGGCATGCGCATAGTATGCATCAATAATTGCCCTAATATTATCTGGAAATGTCTAGTTCCTCGTATTGTATCCCATAAATGTCTCCATCCTGTATATACGGATATGCTTTTATTTTAAACCATAATGGTGCATATAATTTCATGATACACTCAACTAGTACAAATAGTGTTTCAGATGGCTCCTTTGTTGAAATATATAAATAACCGTAGAATTCGATCTGAGGTGGTTAACTATCTGGCGTGACTCAGTTTTCCTGGGATTCGGGCGACAAGATTTTCTGAGCACTTACCACTTTTTATTGTTTGACAGATGAGATACAGATATTGTTGATCTGAGCTTAGCTCTTTTTCATCTAATTCTATTAGCTCACGTTCCACTGATAAGACGTCTACCATAGGAGCTTTTTCACAATCGCCAAAGAGCGACCCTATTGGTCCTGAAAGTAAATTGGGTCCTTTTGTAACACCATCAATCTTTTGCAACAAATGCCTTAGTGGAAATTCATTTGCCTGTAAAAGACAACTGCTCCATTGCAGTAGTTCGTTCAGTTTCAGCTAAATGGATGACGCCTCCTTTCCAACCCGTGTTCATATTTTTTTCCGTCACACCCAATCACAGTTGTTGTTGTTGTTATATCGATGTTATTCTCTTTTATGAAACACATTAGTCCTTTCACTATGTCAGTTGCTTTTACTGGTGGTACTAAGTGTACATGTCAGAGGTATTTGCTTTCAGATTCTTCATTTAATGAAATATGTTACTATGCTACCACTACCTGACGTCCTTTTTGCGGAGTCATGGCCTGGTTTTTGCGTGCCATCAACACTTTTTAACCCGGATAACTGATCCTCTCTTATTTGGTTTCTGTTCTTTTCAACTTCTCTTCGTATTTTGTTCTTATCTATAACCTTGCCTTATTCATTAGCTGATACTAAGCTCAGATCTTTTAAAATCGATGTAGCAATTTTTGCTACATTTCTGCCTGACATAGCTGAAATTCTCCTTTGACAAGCACTGTGATGTTTATATTTGGTTGTTTGCCTCTTTTCAAGACGATACGTCCATTTGAAATCAATATCATCATTATTATCAATTACATCGCTAGCCACATCCGTGTCCGTATCTGATATACACGTTAACGTAGATCCCGTTCTACTGGAAAAACCACTAGTGGATATTAGTAGTAGAAGAAACTTCACTGCTGGCGATTGGTTCATACTAATGTACCTTTGACACGGAGCTTATGATCTTTTTCCTTCTTTTCAAGTTGTTTTGAAAGTACCTTTGTAGCTATTTTGTCTAGAGGCCCAAGGCACATTTCACGCCTATTTTTTGGGAGACTAGAAAACTTGCACCAACAAATATCAAAAGAAATTGAGTATCAATTTTTATTGGGTTTTGCAATGTTTCTATACTTATTATCTGTCAAAATCATGTTTACGATACGTTTGTGACTCACAGCTGAAAGCGATGCCCGTTGCCAGATAACTGCAGCTCTCTGTGCCAATATATTTGCGATTTCATTTGAAGGAGGTTCTTTATTTCGGTCAGTTCGAACACTTTTATGATATTTAATGATTTTTCCATATATCGGAAGCAATTGTCTTTGTTCCTCATTTAAGTCTCCACCTTTTCCAAAGAAATGAAGCTTATCATTGACAGAGTACAAATAATATCGAGTATAGTCACTCAGCAAAATCGTTTTGATGTTTTTGCATCAAACACAAAAGCCGCCGCACACCTGCAGCACGGTATAAATCAGTGAGCAGTCTGTTGGGAGAGATTCAAAAAGTATTCGCTGAAGCAAAATTATTGTGCAGTGCACAATCTCAGGGCGTTTGCACACCAACTGTCCCTCGTGGCAGAGCCATCGAAGGTCATGAACTAGATTGATCCGGATTCGCTCCGACGCCGACTCCAAACACTGTGGAAATTTGTCTCCAGTAAACCTACGTATATTTATTTATACCGCGTCATCGACAGGAGTCTTAATCATTGATTTTGCAGACAAAATTTCAACCTTATTGCACTTATGCTCAGAACTCGAATATAGTTCACCAGGCGTAACGAAAATTCGTGATATTCGTAACTGCACATAAGAAAAACACGAACTGCACCAATGAAAGTTATCAGCGAACTGATGCTGACTAGCTGGATCTGATTCATTTTAGATATTTGCTCAACGCGGTCGTCATGCGTGTCGTCTAACTCTAACTATTCTCAAGGTCATGAGTGTGCAAGTGAAGTAGAATGCCTATATTTTTATTTATTCCATTTCGGGCTAACCCTTGAAATATAAAGTCCAGTTTATTTACTCAATAAGGAGATAATAAAATAGTTTTTCAGCTAACCCGAGTTAAACAAAACAGTACTTTCAATTTTGTCCGAAATATGACTTTTATCATCTGTAGAGTATAAATAACATCAGTTTGTGTCCCCCAACTTAGATTAGCCATAATATTATTATTTTCACCGGCAGATGAGGCAAATCCGCCGAAGGTGGAAAATTTTGGAGGTGCCACACCCAATTTTTACTCGAAAGTCGGTAAAATCGTTTAAAAAACAGAGATTCGGCGTCCTCTTAATTGGCAATTGTTGCGAACTTAAAGAAATGACTAAGTAGGTACTTATCCGTTCCAGAAGAGTAAATTATTAAAACAGTTTATTGTTACTACAAATCAATAAAGTTCGAAAAAAATTCATGAGGAATTCGAAAATGTTCAAAAAAAATATCAAAGTTTGATGGAAAAACCATGACATACTGAATATCCAAAGGTGGGTAGGGTAGCGTACTAAGCGTACGCGTACAAACCGGCATAGACAATATTTTCGTCGCTTCGACGTCTTCTCGTGCGCAAAGCGCAAATAGCAAAATGGACGGCGCGGCGGTCATCGCAGTTCGCAGCGTTGCCGTATAAACGAAAATTTCTGAACATTGTTAAGTTTAGGATTTCGGGACTTTTTAAGTCCCGGCCAAGGAAAAATTTTTGCCGGGACAAACTTTCTGATTCCTGGTTAATCCCGGCCAAACCAGGACGGTTGGGAACCCTAGTTAGTATAATAATTATTGTATGCTGTTGTTTGTTGTTTTAGGTTCATATATGCGGTTCAGCAGATTGTTGCAATAGATTTTCATCAATATTAGTTGACTTTGGTGATACCTGTGATCTTGTGTCCCAAAAATGTGAAACTCTAGAAAGAGAAGTTTCTGAGAAATTTGATCATTTTCGAAATAAAATATATTATTGTGTTTCTCCATCTGTATTTAAAGATCTTGAAACTGTAAATAACTTTAATGAAACACACCACTACGTTAATGTTGATACCGTATGTAACAGCCGTAAAAAGAAACATTGTCCAGACATTAATTGTTGCAAGAAAGAAAAGAGGTAAGTGTATTTATTAATTTTTGAAAATCGCAATATTTAATTTGAAATTTAA